>JAQQSY010007384.1:0-10490 GCA_028646535.1 Procyon lotor
CGGCGAAGCAGGCTCCCCGCTGAGCAGAGAGCCTGATCCCGGACTCAATCCCAGGACCCTGAGATCATGACCTGAGCCGAAGGCAGAGGCTTTAACCCACTGAGCCACCCAGGCGCCCCTGGGTTTCAGGTCTATTAAATCTGAACATTAGCTTAACCAATGAAGCTGATTCTATAGAAAACCAGTGGATAGAAAGCAGGTAAAGGAACTATTTTTCTGAGGTATAATTGACATACAATATCACAGTTGACCCTTGAACAATGTGGGAAGTTAGGGGTGCTGACACCACTTGCAGCTGAAAATCTGTGTATAAATTTTGACTTCCCCCAAACTTAACTACTAATAGCCTATTGTTGACTGGAAGCCTTGTCAATAACATGAACAGTTGGTTAATATATTTGGGTGTTTGTATGTATTATATACTGTATGCTTACCGTAAAGTAAGCCGAAGAAAAGAAAATGTTATTAAAAAATCATAAGAAAAATACATTTGTAGTGCTATATTGTATTTACTGAAAAAAAATCCACATTTAAGTGGACCCATGCAGTTCAAACTTGTGTTGTTCAAGGGTCAATTGTGTATTATTTTCACGTGTACGATATAATTATTCAGTATTTGTGTATGTTGTGAAATGACCATCACAATAAGTCTAATTAACATCCGTCACCATACATAGTTACAAAATTTTTTTTCTTGTGATGGTAACTTTTAATATCTCTTCTCTTAGCAACTTCCAAATATGCAATACAGAATTATTAACTATAGTCACCATGCTGGACTTACTTATTTTATAACTGGAAGCTTGTACATTTTGACCACCTTCACTCATTCTATCCTCCATTCAGTTCCCTTCACCAGTCTGTTTTCTGTGTCCATGAACGTGGTTATTTTTATTTTTGTCTTTATTTTAATGATTCTACATGTAAGTGAGATCATACAGTAATTGTCTTTCTCTGACTTGTTTCACTTAGCATGATGCCCTCAAGGTCCATCCACGTTGCCACAAATGGCAAGATTTCATTCTTTTTTGTCACTGAATAATGTTCTGTTGTACAGATATGCCACATTTTCTAAACCATTCATCCATTGATGCACACTTAGGTTGCTGCAATGTGTAGGCTATTATAAATAATGCTGCAATGAACATGGGATTGCATATGTCTATTTGAGTTAGTATTTTCATGTCTTTGGGTAAATACCCAGAACTGGAATTGCTGGATCATGTAGTAGTTCCATTTAAAATTTTTTAGGAGCATCCATGCTGTTTTCCAATTTACCTTCCTGCCAACAGTGCGACATTTTCAACATTCTCAATAACACTCGTTATGTCTTGTCTTTTTGATAATAGCCATTCGAACAGGTGTGAGGTGATACCTCATTGCACTGTTGATTTGCATTTCCCTGCTGATTAGTGATGTTGAGTGGGTTTTCATGTACCATCTGTAGTTCTTGTTTGGAAAAATGTGCAAATCCTTTGCCCATTTTTAATCTTTTTTTTTGGCTATTTAGTTATATGAATTCTTTATATATTTTGTATATTAATCCATTATCAGATACAAGTACCCCCACTTTTTGAAAGTTGTTATTATGCCACTTTTCTTATGGAGGACCAGCATTGGTACCTGTTTCGTTAACTGAAAGAAGTCAGAAGATCATTTTTGTTTTCATGAAAAAAGGTGAAAAGCGAAAAAGCAGCAAGCCACTAGAGAGGCAGAGCGCACCCCCATCAGCGAGAGTGGCACCACCACGCTGCTTCCCCAGGAACTACACTTGGCATCTTAGCACCAAGCTGCCATAGTTTTGAACTATGTGAACATCTGTGCGTCATCTTAATTTATGCTCTGCATCCATTAGCAAGATGTGTCCTAAGATATCAGAAAAGCCTAACAGAGGTTTTTTGGATCTGAAATTTTTCAAAAGTTTTTCTGTATAAATTGGTGCCATTTTGGTTTATGAAAGTTTTCATAGGAACACTTTCTACTTTTGGGTAGTGGAAGAAAGCAGTATATAGTTTGCCAATATTTTCTCCCATGTGGTAGGCTGCCTTTTCATTTTGTTGATGATTTCCTTTGCTGCACAGAGGCTTTTCAGTTTGATGTAGTCCCCCTTTTAAAATTTCTGCTTAGATCACCTTTCCTTTTGGTATCAAATCCAAAATCATTACCAAAGCTGATGTCAAGGAGTTTAATGAATATGTTTTCTTTTAGGTAAAACAGTTTTTTTAAAACACATATTGCAGTGCCTAAAATATAGCAGGTGATAAATAAACATTAGCTATCTTATTTCACTGATGATTAAAAGAATAATTCTATCACATAACAAAAACACATTTAGTTGGGAATATCCTCTAAATACCTCCAACTTTCTAACTGTATGTTCCCATGTGTCCTTTCAAGCTCTGCTCATACACATCGAAAATCTAAACATTAGTATAGTAATCTTCACTAAATTTTTCATATGGCAACAAGTTTGGGAGAACAATGAACATAACACAGTTTAAAACCAGAAATCTATGTTCAAAAATGATTGTTCTATTCAACCTGTGTAGGAGCCATTATATTAGAGATTTCCAGGTTTATCCCAGGTTTAGAGATTTCTAATTTATCCATTAGAGATTGGATAAATTCAGGAATATTGAGAGCTGTGCTTTAATTTCTTGTAAGATAATTGGGAGAAGCTGAAAGTCCCTCAAGAAAGCCTCCTAGACATGGTGCAGAGTCCAATGGTGAAGGTTGAGTAGGGGATGGTATAGTATTACTTTGACAAGGACTGAGAGCTATGACTGAGGACAGACCTACCGAGTTTCACTTGCAGTAGCACAGAGCTGAGAAAACTTTTGAAAATCATCAGCCCTGCCAAGGAACTAGAAATTGCTACAAGTTGTGATGGACCAAAACACCTGTACTAAAGATGGGAAGGTCTCGTGGGGGTCTTACCACTGGAGGCAGTGGTAAAGTTCAAGACCATCAGTGGTGGATGTCAGCACCAAGGCACAACACCAGACCATCCCCATCTCCCCTCTCTGCGGGGACCAATGTAGCATTCAAGGGCCAGATGGCCTCTGTCCTACTTCAGGGTTAGTTAGTGGGGCCCAAGGAGAGTTGCTGGAGTGCTTTCTATGTGCCAGGAGCTGTTTTAGGAGCTTCGTGGAATAGTTGAGACATGCATATCTTTGCTACTGTTTAAGGCAGTTCAGTTTTTATTCACTGTTTCGCAGCACGGTAACTAAGGCATCAGAAAATGAACAATTGGGGGCGCTGGGGTGGTTCAGATGGTTAAGCATCTGCCTTCAACTCAGGTCATGATCCCAGGGTCCTGGGATCGAGTCTCACGTTGGGTTCCCTGCTCAGCGGGGAGTCTGCTTTACCTTCTCTCCCCACCTCTCCCCCTGCTTGTACTTTCTCTCTCAAATGAAAAAATAAAATCTTTCCAAAAAAAAAAAAAAAAGAAAAAGAAAATGAGCAATTGGCCCACCATTGCAGAGTTGGTAAATGGTAGAACAAGGCTTTTTTTGCCCAGGTGGCTCATAGTCACTTTAGTAAGCTTCAAAGGTACAGAAAGTTCCCACTGCACCATTTCACAGGAGGATGATTGAATATTTATCTAAAATAGATGGAATTTTGCTGAAAGAGCCTCTTGGTTTTTTATTTAAATAACAGCTTTATTGATATATAATTAGTATATATAATTCACACATTTAAAGTATATAATTTAAAAAGTGTTTCTCATATATTTTCAGAGTTGTGGAACTATTGCCACATAAATTTAGAACATTTCTCTCACCCCTAAAAGAACGCCCCTGCCCATTAGCAGTTGCTTCTCATCTGTCCCCTGCTTCCTTAGCCCTAGGCAACCGCTAATCTCCTTTCTCTCTTTATAGATTTGCCAAGCTGGCATTTCATGTACATGCAATATATGTTTTTTTTTTTTTTTATGACTGGCTCGTTTTAGTTACTGTAATGTTTTCAAGATTCATCCATGTCATAACATATTATCAGTATTTCATTCCTTTTTATTGTCAAATCGTGTTCCACTTCATGGGTATAGCACATTTTATATATCCATTTATCAGGTAATGGACATTTCAGTTGGTCTTACCTTTTGACTATCATGGATAATGCTGCTATGAACATTTGTGTACAAATGTTCGTGTGAACATGTTTCATTTCTTTGGGGTTATTAAGAGATTTTTAAAGTCTAGAAATTTCTACTCACAGCCTCTCTTTCCATATTACCCACTCTCTCTCTCATTCCTTGCAAAATAGTTTCTTCAGAACCCTATTGATACTGAGGTCTACAGAGTCATGAAATTCTTCTACCTTACGTATATGCTTTACATGTTAAAGATTGTAGGAGCTGTGGCCTGGAGTACAGTAGAAGCTGAGGCCTGGAGTACCTCAGGCAAGTCGGTGGAGTGGTGGCAGGTGAGGTAGGAAACCAGGCAGCAGTGAAATCACAGTATCTTTCTAAGGATCTGGACCTATTTTGTAAGCAATGTGGCTTCAATGATTTTCAAGTTCAAGATTTTTAAACTGGTGGATTAGTTATTACTAGGACATTTAAAACAACGTGAACTTCAGAAAAAGTGAATCTTGTAAAGAACTCCAGAACTGCATTTATTATTATATTTCATGATAAAGTGTTTGACAGCCAGAGAGCCCAGGATTGGTGGTTGAAAGAACCCACCTTTGGAAGAAGGAGATTCCCCCAGGCATTATTGTTCTGCTGGTATTTCCCATTTAGTAGTTCATATCAAAGTGTAGAGTTCTTTGACTTCTATTTTGTTCTTGTCAGGAATTATTCTGCCTTATGAAGTTCATGACCCCACCATTGCCTTTCCAAGGTTTTGATATGTTCTGCACTAAGCTCCATAATACCACAGAGAAATTAAAAATCAGCCACTGACTCTTCTTTGAAGATCTGTTTCAGCTTCTCTAAATACCTTCTTGTTTGTTTAGTTATGCTGTGAATGCTTCTGTCAAACATGGAATCTCCGGATGGCCTCAAGTCCTTTGAGGGCAAATCTTTGTCCTGATGATATGCTTGTTCACTGAATCTTGCCAATTTTCACTCAACTAAATCTATGCCTTAAAAATAAAAGAAGAAAAAATGAAAAAAGAAAAAATATTATGTGAGGGAAGCCAGGGGAAACTCCATAACGGAGGGTAAGAATATCATTAGGTCAGACAGAAGGTTCTAGAACTAATTTAGAAGGTCAGGAGGAAAATCAAATAATCTCTTTATAGATATTATAGATATATTGGTAAGAACAACCAAGATAAATAGATTTATGTTATTAGTGTATAATCAGAATCACAGAACTACGAAGGACCCCAAAGGGATCCTTCTAGATACCAAAGTTATCTTGTACTTTGTATTTTTACTTTGTAGGATAGGCCACCTTTTCCTAGGCATTTAATTAGAAAACTCCAGAACTTTTCTTATATGCTGCATTTAATGTCACAGTTTCAACCATTCTCCCTTTCCCTTTCCTTTCTTAACCATTCTCTTTCCTTTCTTTTTAAGAATTATGGAATACAGGGACACCTGGGTGGCTCAGTTGGTTAAGGGTCCCATTTTTTATTTCAGCTCAGGTCATGATCTCGGGGTCCTGAGAATGAGCCCTGAGATGGGCTCCCTGCTCAGCTGGGAGTCTGTTTAAGACTCTTCTTTGCCCTCTGCCCCAACCCTCCCTCAAATAAATAAATAAATCTTTAAAAAAAGATGATCTTGGGGCACTTGGGTAGCTCAGTTGGTTAAGTGTCTGCCTTTGGCTCAGGTTATGATCCCAGGGTCCTGGGATTGAACCCTGCATCAGGCTCCCTGCTCAGTGGGGAGTCTGCTTCTCCTTCACACTCTCCCTCTGTGTGCACACACATTCTCTCTCTCAAATAAATAAATCTTTATTAAAAAAAAAGATATTCTTGAAAATTCCATGGATTCTCCCTCCCACTTTTCTTTTTATTTGTTTTTTGAGATATAAGTTATGTACTGCAGGCTGCATAAATCTTAAGTATACAGCACAAAATGTTTACATTACATAAATTATATATATAATATATATTAAATTATATATAAGATCTCCTTTGCTGTTTTTCAATATTGTATAGTTTCCTATTAAATAGGTATGTCATAATTGATTAATCTATTCCACTGTTCATAAATATGTGGTTTGTTTACATTTTTGAACTATTTGTTTTCATTTTTGGACTATTATGAATATAATTACTACCAACATTCTTGAACACAAGTACTAATTTTTGTTGAGTCTATACTTAGGAGTAGCATTTTTGGGTTACAAGGCATATATATGTTTAGTATTTAGTGATACTGTCAAAAGTTCTTCAAAGTAGTTGTACCAATTTGCATATGTACTAGTTACTTATGAGACTTCCATTTGCTCCACATCCTTTCTAACACTTACTATTGAGTTTAGTCCTTCTCGTAGGGATATATACCCATTATGATTTTTATTTGCATTTATTTTTGATGATTAATGGTGTTGGGGACCTTTTCAAATGATCAATGCCCATATTGTTATTCTTTTTTTGTAAAGTGCCTATTTGGGACTTTCACATTTTTAATTTGGGGCAGGGGTAAATGTTTTGAAGGGGTGCAGAGGTTTCCCTTTATGTTCTAGATGTGAGTTCTTTGTGAGATATATATGTGGTAGTATATTTCCTCCTAGACTGCAACCTGCCTTTTTACCTTCTTAATGTCTTTTGATGAACAGAAGTTCTTAATCTTAATAAAGTTGAATTTATGAATAGATTAATGTTTTTCTGTACCCAATTAAAAATCTTTGCCCATCTTGTGGTCATTTAGATATTTTCCTTTTTTTTCCCCTAGAATTGTGATCAAACTACTATTGGCAAGGCTATCCTTTCTCCTCCTGAGCTACAGTGGTGCCTTAGTTGTAAATTGGATGCTCACACGTGTATCACACTGTTTCCGGATTGTCTATAGTGTTTCCATGGTGTATTTGTCTATCCTTTTCCCCAATATCACACCGTCTTCCTTATTGTTACCATTAAAGCAAGTCTTAGTGATAGTGTAAGTCCTTCAACTTGAGAAGGACATTTTTTTTTTTTTAAGATTTATTTGAGAGAGAGAGAGAGAGAGAATGAACCGAAGGGGCAGAGGGAGAGGAAAAGAGAACCTCAATCAGACTCCATGCTGAGAACAGAGCCCAACCTGGGGCTCAATCTTAACAACCCTGAGATCAGGACCTGAGCTGGAACCAAGACTCAGCCACTTAACTGACTGTGTCATCCCAGTGCCTGGAAAAGACATTCTTTTTTGCGATTATCTTGACTATTCCAGAATCATTGCAGCTCTGCTTAAATTACAGAATCTGATTGTCAATTCCACCAAAGAACTGCTAGGATCTAACCAGGATAATATTAAATATAAATTTATTTGGGGGCATCTGACATCTCTTCCAGTTAAAATGACATGGTATATTTCTCCATTTAATGTGATTTTCTTTATTATTCTGAGCAATGTTTTCTAGTTTCAGTTTAGGCCTTATTCCCATTTCCTTATATTTATCATAGGTATTTGATGATATTTTCTATGCTAATATAATTTATTTTTAATTTTTATTTTTCTACTTTGTTCCTATCATATACAAGTACAATTTTAGTGTATCTATGACACTAATTAACTTGCTAACTTTAATAGTGTAATTAAGTAACTTTACCTTGAAATTTTAAAAATTATTATCTAATAATTTTTAAATAATTAATAATTAAATGGAATAATTAAAATTAAATTATCAAAAGTTGTTTAAGACTAGACAATGCAAACTGGCAAGCATTATTGGGGGAAATTAAACATCAAATAAATGGAGAGACATACGATGTCATGCGTTGAAAGAGTACATATTTGTAGCAATGTTAAAATATCAATTTTCCCCAAACTGATCTATAGATTCAGTAAAATACCAGTCAAACTCTCAGCAGGAATATTTATAATAATTGATCACCTCATTTAAGAATTCATATAGAGGGGGGCCTTGGTGGCTTAGTTGGCTAAGTATCTGCTCTCAGCTTGGGTCATGATCCCAGGGTCCTGGGATTGAGCCCCATGTTGGGCTGCTCACTCGGTGGGGAGTCTACTTCTCCCTCTCACACTCCCTCTGTGCTTTCCATCTCTCTCTTAAATAAATAAGTAAAATCTTAAACAAATAAAAATTCATATTAAAAATGCCAAGGACCTAGACTAGCTAAGAAATCTCTGAAAAATAAGAAGAAATTTGGAGGATTAACATTACCTAATTTTAAGAATTTTGAAGATACAATAATCATGACAACATGGTATTGGTGTCAAGCTAGATCAATAGAATGTAGAACCTATAAATAGATCACACATATATGGACTACTGACTTTTGATAAAGATGCAGATGAAACTAAGTGGGAAAAAGACCTTCTTTTCAATAATTGTGCTGGAACAATTATATGTGTGTGTGTGTGTGTGTGTGTCTGTGTGTGTAAAAATGAAATTTATCCAAACCTTATACCATATACAAAAATCAACTGAAAATGGATTAAAAAAATCTAAAGGTAGACCGTTAAACTTTTTTAAAAATTAAGAGAAAATTTTTGTGATTTTGGGTTAGGCAAAGATATCTTAGATACAGTATCCATATTTTAAAATAACCCATTATTGCTCTCTTCCTTGACACTGCCTGCGGAGGTGGCGGCCATCTGTTACTGGGCATCATGGCTGCCCTCAGACCTTTGGTGAAGCCCAAGATCGTTAAAAAGAGGACCAAGAAGTTCATCCGGCACCAGTCAGACCGATATGACAAAATTAAGTGCAACGGGCAGAAACCCAGAGGCACTGACAATAGGGTGTGCGGAAGATTCAAGGGCCAGATCTTCATGCCCAGCATTGGTTATGGGAGCAACAAGAAGACAAAGCACATGTTGCCCAGTGGCTTCCGGAAGTTCCTAGTCCACAGCGTCAAGGGGCTTGAAGTGCTGCTGATGTGCAACAAATCTCACTGTGCAGAGGTTGCTCACAATGTCTCCTCCAAGAACGGCAAAGCTATTGTGGAAAAAGCAGCCCAGCTGGCAATCAGAGTCACCAATCCCAACGCCAGGCTTTGTAGTGAAGAAAATGAATAGACAGCTTGTCATGCACATCATATTTGTGTTAATAAAACCGTGAAACCACCATCAAAAAAAATCCATTATTTAAAAAAATTGATGAATTGAACATCATCAAACCTAAAAATTTTTGCTATTCAGCAGACACCGTTAAGAGAATGAGAAGACCAGTTACACACTGGGAGAAATATTTACAAATTATATTAGATAAAGTAGTTTTATCCTGAATATAAAAACAACTCTCTAAAGTACAAAATAAGAAAACAAACACTCATTAAAAATAGACAAAAAGATTCAAACAGACATTTCACCAAAGAGGATATAGAAATGTCAAATAAGCATCTTTAGACCATAACCAGTGATGACTAAGATGTGGAGAAAATGGAACTGTGCAGGTGGTGGGAGCATAAAATGTTACAACCACTTGGGAAAACAGTTTGGCAGTTTCTTAAAAAGCTAGAGATAATCTGTCATATCATCCAGCTACTCCACTCCTAGGTATTTATCTAGGAGAAATCAGTCTATGTTCAAAAAAAGAATTGTACATGGATAATCATAGTAGCCCTGCTTATAGTAGCCAAAATTGAAAATGACCCAAATGGCTATCAATAGGAATGGAAAAACAAATTGTGGTATATCCATACAATGGAATTCCCCTCTGCAATAAAAAGGAATGAACTATTGATTAAAGAACTTACACTGATGAATCTCAATATTATTATGCTGAGCAAATGAAGACCTATAAAAGAGAATACATATGGGGTACCTGGGTGGCTCAGTCATTTAGCATCTGCCTTCGGCTTGGGTCATGATCCCGGGATCCTGGGATCGAGCCCTGCATTGGGCTCCCTGCTCGGCGGGAAGCCTGTTTCTCCCTCTCCCACTTCCCCTGCTTGTGTCCCCTCTCTCGCAGTGTCTCTCTCTCTCTCTCTCTCTCTCTGTCAGATAAATAAATAAAATCTTAAAAAAAAAGAGAGAGAATACATATTATAAGATTTCCCTATGTAAAATTTTAGAAAATACAAACTATGGTGACAGAGATCAGTTGCTGCTTGAGACCAAGGTGAGGAGGCATCAGGGTGAGGAGGGGAGTGTCCCAGGAGAGATTATAAAGGTACTTGAGAAAACTTTCGGAAAACTGACATGTTCGTTATCTTGTTTGGGTTGATGGGTTCACGGGTAAAAACATATGTCAAAATGTATCAAATTATGTACTTTAAATTTATGTAGTTTATTGTTTATCAAGGATTCCTCAATAAAGGTATTAAAGACTTTTCAGTAATTTATTTATGCTATTTTCATTTATAACTTTTTTACAAGTTGATGTAAAAATGAATTATTTGTATGGTTGTTTATGACACTTGTTGTGGTCAGC
>JAQQSY010007385.1:0-10490 GCA_028646535.1 Procyon lotor
TTCTCTTCTCTTCTCTTTTCTCTTTTCTTTTCTTTTTTTCTTCCCTTCCCTCTCCTTACCTTCTCTTCTTCCTTCTTCCTTCCTTTTGGAAGATTTTACTTATTTATTTGAGAGGAGAGAGCAAGAACAGGGAGGAGGGGCAGAGGCAGAGGGGGAAGCAGACTCCCCCGTTGAGCAGGGAGCCCAATGCGGGGCTCGATCCCAGGACCCTGAGATCACGACCTGAGCTGAAGGCAGACCGACTGACTCCCCCAGGCACCCCGGCCCATTGCATTTTCAAGTAGAAAAGAATATCCCTGTAACATTGCTTTTCTGTGAAAGGTATGTTTCCCTTTGTTTGTAGCTTCTTTTGTAACAGCAGCTCTGCGTTCTCATTCTTTTGTGCGTGACCCTCAAAACAACCAGAAAAGGAACCGTTCATATGAACCGAGATTAGGAGGCTCTGCCCAGGAGATCTCAGCAGGGTCCCCATCACTCCCGCAAGTATTTATTCGGCTCGACATTTGATGGGATTTGGCCAGAGGCACCCTGATGCCTCCTGGCGCCCCCGTCCCAGAACCGGAAACAGACCTTCCCGTGCTCACGAGCAGGTCAGTACACGGTCTGAACGTTCCTTTATCGAAACTTGGAATTTACGTTTCTCTAACCTAGTCTCACACAAAGCGAAAATGCAAGCATGATTTTCATTTAGAGATCAGTAAGTGACCCCATTTGGATGAGTCCAGAGCGCTCCTCCGCAGGGCAGCCATCTGCAAGGTGCGGCTGCACAGGCAGGCTCTCGGGGCGCCCGGGTGGGTGTCCTCAGCCTCGGCGCTGCAGGAGGGAGGCAGCGGGCTCCGAGACGCGGCCCTGGACAGGAACACACCCCCAGCTCCCTGGTTCAGAAACGGGAGTCGTAAGGCAGCTGCACCGTCCAAGGCAGAAGCAAATCAAATAATGTTTCTTTTTGGGGTTCCTGCGTCCCTGTCATTGTCCCCCAAGCCACTGAGAACAGGGTCCTTTTCCTCCCTAAGCTGCATCCACAGCCCCGGCCAGACGTCCCGCCTCGGGGATCTGCTTTCTGAGCTCTGACGTCACGCTGGAAGGACTATGGGACTGCATGGGGTTGGGCCGTGTCCCCCCAAAGTTGAATGTGACGGATGCTATGAATGGGACTTTATTTGGAAACAGGGTCTTTGCAGACACAATCACGTTAAGAAGAGGCCATACCAGGCTGGGGTGGGTCCTAACCCAACGTGAGCAGCGTCCTTTGAGGACGAGGGAGATTTGGACGCAGACAGGTGGGGGGTGAAGCCAGGTGGGGACAGAGGCAGAGAACTCGGGGACCCCTTGAGTTTTGCCTTCTGCCCTTCAGCCTGAGGGAGGGCGCTCTTCTGTGCTCCTTGGTCTGCAGCTCCAGGCACCGAGGGAGTGCAGACCCCGCCTGCCCTGGAGGAGGGCCTCCCCGGGGCTGCGTGCATGTCCCCACGCCCCACTGCAGGGGCAGCGGATGGGACCCTGGGAGGCTAGTGCTGAAGCTCAACCAAGGCAATGATGGTAACTTCGTACGTCCTGGTCACGTTCACACAGACAAGCCTCCTGGGCTCCCAGCGGGCAGGGCCTTGGCCTGGGGGGAGGCAGGTCCACTCAATAACTCAGCAAAATAGGGGCGCCTGGGTGGCTCAGTCATTAAGCGTCTGCCTTCGGCTCAGGTCATGATCTCAGGGTCCTGGGATCGAGCCCCGCATCGGGCTCCCTGCTCAGCGGGGAGCCTGCTTCCCCCTCTCCCTCTCCCCCTGCTTGTGTTTCTTCTCTTGCTGTTCTCTGTGTCTCTCTGTCAAATAAATGAACAAAATATTAAAAAAATAAATAACTCAGCAAAATAATTCAATAACTTCTAAAAGGAGGGAAGCTCAACATTTAGGCCAAGTGGAAGGCAGGTCCCGTGAGGCAGCCGAGGAAAGTCCCACGCGCTGCGGGCTCTTGTGTCCCGCGTGGGCCGCCCTTGGGTACGCCCCCGCCAGGGAGCTCACGGCCTGGCTCTTTGGTAGGGATGCCTCCATTTCTTACCATCTCCAACAAAGACCCCATTGCACCTTCCTCTTGGTCGAACTGTTAATTTAAGAAGAACTTGCAAACGAAGTAACCAGAAAAGAAAAGAGCACGTGAAAAGCCTCTCTTAATCTTTGTTTGAAGGAGACGTTTACCCATCAGCTCCCAGACCCCCACGTCTGTCCTTCCGTGTGGGACTTCAGGACGCAAGCGGAGGCTTGTGGTCACCTGGAATACACTTCTGCTAATGACCTACAGGTTTGGGTTGAATTAAATATTGAAGCGCGCTCCAGAAATACCTATAAGGAAACGCAGCAGCGATATTGTATTGATTGTGTTAGGCTGCTGAATAATTCATCTCCTCCCCTCGGGCTTGAATGTCGTTTCATCTCTCCCCGAGCGCCATCGGCACTGGAGAAAGGGCCCAGCCTTCATGGGTGGGACCAGCCACCTCCGTGTCTCCCTCGTACCCCCAAGGCGAGAGCCCTTCGGGGCGTGTCCTCCTGGGGCAGAAGGGGCCCAGGATGGGTCTCCTCTCAGCAGGGTGGCCGTCCCCAGCCTGTTCTGGGGTCTGTGGACCAGCCGTGCGCAGCGTCACCGGAGCACCACATGCGCACCGAGGACACGAGCGAGCCTGGGCTGATCTCTGCAGCCTTTTGCTTCCACGGCTGGTGTTCCAGAACGTTCTCTGAGGGCCACGAGCTCAGCTCCAAGGTGTTCCTACAAGAGAGTGAGCCCACGTGGGCCCACTGGGGCTACAGCCAGAAATACTGGCCTCATTTCTGTGTCTGCCCCTCTTTGCGGGGGTCCAGCCAGAGCATCACATCGAGAACCCGAATCCAGACCCAGCAGGAGAGCAGCATTCCTGCCTGCTTGTCAGCCCCGAGCCCCGACGGGCCTGGCAGAGGAGGGGTGTTTACCTGATTCTAATGGGGCCGATCAAATGACCGGTTTCCCGCTCCAGTGGTAAAAGCAATCTTATGTAAAGGATTTGCCAACAGGAAGAGCTCTGGGCTACTCCCCAGTGTTTTTGTGTTTTGCCTCGTCTCCATTACATTTGCCAAGGGACAGTGGACTTCCTCATTCCGTTGCCGGGGCGGAGAGGGACCCGTCCTTTCCTGCTTCCTTTGTGGGTCTCGCGGCAAACACAGCAGGCTAAGGCCAGCTCCCGCTGACGAGGGCCGGGCCGCCCCCCCCGGCTGCCACTCTCACGGGGATTCGCACGCTGGACAAAGGCGCGGGGCCCGGGGGGCTGACGGTGCCTTCCTCCCACCTTCTCGTGGGAGCTTAGACTAATCCAGCGCTGGGAACTGGGAACGGGTGACCAGGATACGCACTTACACCGCGAGGCAGTGGGGAGGGCGAGCCCGGCTCTGTGCCGTTTGCCGGCTCTCCTCGGAAACGTCGTGGCCTCTTTCTGTGTTTGTGGTGGCAGCACCGTCGTTTGCACCTGGAGGATAAGGAAGGACACAGGCGCTGGACATGGGGTCACCGTCGGAGGTTCGCCCGGTCTAAAAGCAGAGCCGTATTTGTGTGTCCACAGAACGTCCGAATTCCTAGTCTGCGGCGACACCGGGAGAGGCTCTCGGAGCCTCGGCTTCTGGAATGTTCCGGGATGCACACTTCCCTCTGGAGGAGAAGTCTTCGCACAGTGGCCCCTGTCAGCTGCTGTGGGAAGGCCCGGGGGCCGTTACCCCCACCTCACGTGCCCTGGGGGGACTGAGAATCGTGGGCGGGCTGCGTCCCGCTGGTGACCCAGGAGTCCTCCCGGCCCCACGCTGAGTCCGCCCGCCCTCGCACCCTGCCCTCTCCCAACAGACCAGCTCTCGGGCTCACCAGTGAGAAACACTCGTACAGGTGCAATGCAGTGAGAAGTCATAGTTCTCATCGCGAAGCAGGAATTTGTCATAATTTCTGCTGGGCTTCCGTCCCCCTCCCAAGTTCTGCTCTCCGTTTGCTCGTCCCTGACACGGTCCCACCTCAGGGGCCTCGCTCTCTCTCCTTGGTGCCGACTCTGTGCTCACCTCTCCTGCCCTGCTCAGCCCTGCGAGGCCCCTGCACTCCTTGTGGCCATCCAGGGGGCTTCACGATCCCGCAGTGACCTCAGCCCCCAGCCCCAGCCCATCGTGAGTTCATGGGGAGTATTTCAAGGAGCAAAGAACGAGCAGGCAAACAAGAACGTCCTAGGTAGGACACGATCGCTCAGAAAAGGTTTTCTCCATAATGGGGTCAGGTCAAACTTCTGGATGCCGAGGCTCAGTGTCTCCATTTAGGAGCATTAGAGTGGGACCGATAACCTCTACTTCTAACTCCATCTGGAGCAGCCAGGGTCCAACGTGGGAGAGACACCACCTCAATGGTGAGACGCGCAGAGACCATGTATCTCCAAATGGTGCCACGGCCCCCTGAGGACTCGCATCGGCTGAATGATTCGTGTGGTGCCTCACGTGGCTGAAGTCACCCAGCAAGAGCCCGACCCCTGGGACGTGCCAGGTGCCTGGCTGGGCAGGTGGCAGGACACCGTCCCCACCAGTGGACAGCAGAGCCTTGAGGTCCAAGCTAAGGATCTGATTCTTTGCTCGCTGTAGGTGATCCTCCAAAAGTTCATGGCTAGCGGTCTGGTCTCTGCTGGGAGGGAGCGCCTTTCCCCTTCCCTCCTACCTAAGTCACGGGCTGGACAGTGGAGCTCCCGTGTTTTGTGGTTGTCTTCTTGTTTGTTTGGGGTGAAGTTTGCAAGGACTGGCTGGTTGAGGGCTTGGCGGGGGAGGCAGGTGAGGGATGCGGATGGAGCATCTCTGGGCAAACCAGAGCACGGCAGGTAAGTCAGAAGGGGTTTCTCCAGGGGCTTTGAAATTCCAGAGAGAACTCAAGGGCAAAGCTAGAGGTCCCAGAGTTACCTCCGGTCAGCGCGTAAAGCACTTCGGAGGGACCGCTCGGGTCTCACGGGGAAGGACCGAGCCACCCCTGAAGGAGGAGTGGGGTGTTCGCTTTCCCACTTTGTGCGGGAGAAGGAGAAACCTGGTGCGATGGGGCGACGCACACAAGAGGCCCCTGGGAGTCTGGGCTCTGGGGTCGGGGCTCACCCTCAGTCTCACTGTGACCCTGGGCTCCGTGCACCGAGGCCCCTCGGCATCCGCGGCGTGAAATACTCGTCACCCTCCGGGGCTCAGGGTAACCGCCACACGCGCCTTGCCAATCCTCGTGCTAACACCTGCCGGGCAGCCTTGAGAGCACCTAGAACGACGCTGGGCATCTTGCTGTCCCAGACCTCACGCGGCCTCGAGGGCACGACAGCAGCCTGTGACGCCCTGTCCGCGGCCCTGAGACCTCGGACCGCGGCGGGTGCACGAGGGGCATGGCTGTCACCAAGGGGGACGCAGGGCAGACCCGGACATGACAGAAGAGCCTCCTTGCTAGTGGCGTCTGCTCGTAAACACACCTCCTCAGCCCTCAGCCCACGGGTCCTGTTCTGTGACTGGGACTTCTGACCACAGGGTCTAACTCGCGTTTTCTTGCTTCAACATCCGCGGCGCCTGTCAAGTCTGACTTAGAAGATGAGAGAGTAAGTTTAGTCCAATAAAAGGAAAGGGAAACCCCAGTCGGTCCGGTACCCGAGACCTCCAACAGCAGCAACGAGCACTTAGAGCAAGAACCGACCCAGAGGAAGTCCTCTTCCCAGTCGACCAGTGTGCGAGAAGATCGCGTCGGTGACGGGAGCTTCCCCCGGGGACACTGGCTCGCCGGCGCGACACGTGCCCAGGTCCTCGGTCCCCGCCTCAGCCGGGCGCTCAGGGCCGCGTGCGCTCCCCCGGGTCGTCGGTAGAGTTCCCCTGTGAGAAATGTCAGCGGACTCTGAAGAGCCTGGGTTAGACATTAAAGATCTGCTACTGTCTTGGGACGAAAGGGAATTCGGGGCCCGAGAGCGGGCAGCTCCAGCATCCCCCAGGCCTCCGGGGGGGCCACGAGCTCGCAAGTCCAGCCCGCCCCCCGCGGACGCCAGGGGCCGCACCTCACCTGTCCGGCCTCGGCCTCCGTCCCTGGCCACTGGGGAAGGAGGGGGAGTGTGGAACCCACGGTGGCGGCCCCGGGCGGCGTCGGCCAGCGCGCGTCGAGGGTAGTTCCCCTACTCTCCCTGCACGGAAAGCAGAGCCGCGCCAGCGTTTTCCGCCGTGGGTGCGGGAAGCTGGGGCCCAGGATGCGCCCCCTTGGCCGGAGGGGAAGCAAGAAAAAGAGAAAATCACAAGGAACAACAGAAGGAGGGAGAGAAGGGGACTTTCAAACAAAATATTTAATCAAATTCATTTTCATTCTCTTACGTTGAACCTCATTCAAACTGTTTATGTTTAGCCATATTCAACTGCCATTTTTATAGGTAAAATGGGTCAAATAAAGGCAAGTTCACATCGTGCAGGCTAACATATTGTTGGTGGGGTCGGGCTCCCGCGCGGTACAGAGCCCAGGTCACGGCTCCCCCGTCTTTCATGCCTCAACTTACTACTTGCCTCATGGAAGGATGCAGGTCGTTACCCAAATGTCATCTTTGCAAGAAGCTCAATGGCATTAATGGGGGGGGCACCCAGGAGGGACGTCCTCAAACCTCGAATGCTGAGCAGTGAGGGCTCGGCTGTCAGGGTGAGGTGGTTCGTCCAGAGGCGAGCCGGGGCCACAACGGTTCTGGGGCTCATTCTTGAAAACAGGCATTTCTTGAGAACCCATGATGCGCTGGGCACCGCCAAGTTCGGGGATCGCGAACAGGACAGGCGTTATCTCTGCCCTTTGAGTTTCATGACCTAGAATTTAAAATTAGGCAATGGCTTCTCAAATTCAATACCAAACAACAGCCAAACTCTGGGAAGAGCTCAGAGGTCCTTTGACAGAGAAATAGGTAAAGGGGATGTGGTCCATGTGGACTGTGGAATCCTCCTCAGCCGTCAGAGAGACAGGAAGCTTGCCATTTGCAACGGCGTTGGCACCCTCCCATCCCCGCCAGGAGCCGGCCTGCGCCCCGGGGGAAGGAAGGAACGGGCCAGCGTGCCTTGAAGACCCTCCTGGCCAGAGCTCGCCACAGCCCACTGCCGGGGACAGCTGAGGGCCACCCGGTTGGACTCCCGACGGCAGGCCCCACGTGGGCTTTCTGAAGGGGCCCCCACAAGCTTAACTTCTTTCCAAGGTCTCTGCTCAGCCCGAGTCCAGTCCAGGAGATGCTGAGCGAGCCCCATGAGGGCAGAGTCTGTTTGGTCCAAGGGAGCCACTGGCCACCACACCTGCAGATGGCGGACCCTCAGGGGACACACGGGCAGGGAACGCGCTATGTCCCTGGGCGGTGGGTGAGGCTGGCGTGGCCACAGGACGCCCCTTGCCGGCGCTCCCGGAGTGGGTGTGAGGATTATGCTGCAGGCAGGAGAGCCTCTCAGGACCCCGCGCCCGTGTCCCCGAGTCTGCCAGGCCTCTCACGTCTAAGGCTGCCCTCTGGGGACAGATTGAGGGACAGGAGCTGGGGGACACTTGGAGCGCTGCCAGTTAGGGCCAGGCCTGCAGCAAGTGCAACACTCCACCTTGAGAGCACGGCCTGCCCTCGGCGCTCCCTTCGGTGCTGGGCTCGGAGGGCGGGAGGCTCCGCTCAGCCTCTGCACGTTCTTTGTTGGGGCATCTTCCCTTTTACCCAACAGGATAGGTTGCTCTTGTTGCCTTCTGCCTTCTTCCTCTTTGATGACTTCCACAATCCCAGGGAGAAGCATGCTGTTGTTATAAGAGGAAGGAAACAAAGAGCCAAGAGGCCTAGAGATAAGCTGCCTCTGCTGAGACCGAAGGATGGACCTCCAGGGGGCTCCGCCATGCCGGTCTGTCATGGGACGTGTCTGGGGTTGCGCACCCAACAAGCCAGCTGGGAATGGAATGCACGCCCTAGAAGACTGTTACTTCCAAGTTTTCCAAGCTTAAAAAGGAGATTTCATTAATATAAAGAAGACTACAACCAGGCAGAACCAGGCCTTTTGTGAATGACCACATGCAACTGAACCATTTTGCATTTTGTGTTTCTGGAAGAAAAACGGAAAGCTCGGATGTCAGTTTGTTCAAATAAGAGGCTCTGGGTAGCAGGGTGGGAAATGTCCGAGTCCAGGCTTGCCCCCTTTTCTTTTCCAAGGCAGCATTACCTGTGATCAGTGCAGCTCAGACTTGCTGTGACCTCAGTAGGTGACGGACTAGAGTTGTTTACAGAGATTTATTGCCTTTCTCTGCACAGGAAACCCTCCTCTGCTCTCACACGCCATGGTGATGCCCTTTACACACAGTGGATACATAGTTTCTGACCCACCCTCCGACTGCCCTCGCAAGAAGCCCACAAAGATATCAACAGGGCCCTGTCCACGAGGGAAAACTCAGGCGGGTGGGCGGTTTTACCGAAGTCCAGGAGCAAACTGGAGAGGATGCGCGGCCGCCCGCCCACCGGCCTCCCCCGGCTCCGGGCGGTCAGGTTCCCGCAGGGCCTCGCAGCGCTGGAGGCCAGACTCCGCCAGCCCCGCGCGACCCCGACACGCGTCCCCAGCCCAGGCTCGCGGGCGCCGTGAGCTCACAAACCCGAGAGAGCTCGGGGCGGCGGGAGCCCGAGGCGCGCTCGCTGCTCCGCCGCCAGCCCGTGAAGACGCGGGCCGCTCCCCCGTGTTATTCCAACCCCGGAGGGCAGCCGACGGCTTTATCTTACCCACATCCCTGAAACCACGCAGGTATCCGCCCTGGTTGGAGGAAGTTCTTCTCCGACGCGCAGGAATCGATGCCGAGGGAAAGAGCTTCGTTCGCGCCCCGGGCGCTGCGTCTGGGCGGCCCCGTGTCCGCGAATCCAGGCCTGCGGTGGTGACTCGGTCCGAGAAGCGCAGCAGCTTCCCCCACCGCCTGCCTCTGCCGCCGCGGCCCTCCGTCCGCTCTCGAGGAGAGACCCCTCCTAGGGATGCTGTGCTGGGACCCCGGGACCCACGCCCCACGCGGGGCAGGAGGCAGGACCCCCGCTCTTCCCTGGGGTCCTGGGGCTCCCACCAAGGGCAAGCCGACCCGGAGGGGGCTCTGACCCCGCGACCTTCTCCCCCGCCCTCACCTCCCGGCCGGCAGGAGGGCGAGCCAGTCCTCCGTGCCATTAGGAGAAAGTGGGGCTCCTTCCAGGTCTGGGGAGGGCCGGTCCTCACGGGTCAGGACGTGCAGGGGGTCACTCTGTCCCCGCGGCAATTCATAGCCTGTGTTTTATGTTTGTCTTTTAAAGCGGGCCCCACACCCAACATGGAGCCCCAGGCGGGGCTTAAACTCAGGACCCTGAGACGGAGGCCTGAGCTGAGATCAACACTCAGACCCTTGACGACCGAGCGACCCCGGCGCCCCATCTGTCGGCAGTTCAAACGCAAGCGTTTTATGTCAAGGTGGGAAGGAGGGGCGTGTCCGCTGGGCGGGCGGGCGCACAGGACCCAGACCTTTCCTGGGCTCGGCCCCGAGGGGACTTGTGACGACTCCGAACGCCGTTCATCGGAGACCCGGACGTGCCGAGCGCGTAAGAGAAGAGCCTTCCAGGTGCTGTTCCGTGGAACCTCGCACAAACCGTCCGGCCTCGCAGGGAGCTGCCTCGCCCACAGAAGAGGAAGCAGGGGGGCGCGCTGGGCATTTGCTCGGTGACAGGCCTGGGCTCCGGCTCCGCGACCCTCGCCTCCCGACCTCACTGTCCTGTCCCCGGACGCCCCCGCGATCCTCCCATCACACCTGCGGAATCCTGTGCTGGCGCCAAGACCCCGGGTCCTCGCTGGAGCCCAGGACGTGATGTTGAGCCGGAGACGCAGTGGGCACAGGGGACGGGCAGGGGGGCAGGCCTTAGGTTTGGGGGAGTCTGCTTGCTCGGAACTCAGCGGCGCAGGTCGGCTGATGTCCCCACTGGTCTCACGCCGAGGGGTCTCCCGGCGGATGGACTTCATGTGAAACCAGTGAAGTCCCAGGGCCCCGACTCCCGTGACCCTGGGTCCTCAAGTCGCAACCCGGGGGCTCCAGGTGACCTGCCTCAGTGTCGCCAACGACAGCCCCTCCTCCCTGCGCCCTAGAGGACCATCCCTCCGGGCTGGCGGGGGTGCCCATAACTTCCAGTCCCCACTGCCCAGCCGGAGGGGCCAGCCCCAAACTGCGCTGTCGTTCGCTATCAATAGCGGCAACTGCTGCTTGGACTGTGCGGTAGCGGGGCTCACACACTGATGCTCCGCTGCTCGGCGCCTGCGCGGTGGGAGCTCCCAGGCTTCCGTGGGAAAGTTTCATCTCCCCTGTTAAATAATTTAGGGCACTGGCGAGCGACACAAGTTACGTCTGCAAACGCCAGTGCACTTCGTTTTTTAGGTTTTTTTCTCTTAAACTTCGATTTGAAAGAATAAAGTTAAAAGGGATAAGCTTTCAAGTGTTCTTCTCCCCTGGGTTACTGGTTTTCCTGCAGGTAGCTT
>JAQQSY010007386.1:0-10489 GCA_028646535.1 Procyon lotor
AGTGGACATTTCTTCAAAAGCTGTTTCTTGATGAGAATGTCTGAGCATCACTGTATAGTTTGCTTTAACTATGAACAAAATACTACTTATATTAATTAGAATAGACATTCCAGTCCAATGATCTGTGATATTTTTAAGAGTCAAGTCAAGAATGGATACTCCGCATTAACAGAAATCTGCAGAGAAATGCTAACGGAAAACTAGAAAAGAATCAGAGAACTCTGCTTAGAACAGATAAAGGGAAAATCATACTGGCATCTCTTTCCATTTTTGTTTCTTCCACCAGTATCTGATACTTTTCAGAGCAGAGGTGTTTCATTGCCTTTGAGTAATTTTACGACTGTGTAAATCATGGGAAACTATGAGTAACACAACTTATTCTTGCCCAGAGAGATGTAAATTGTGTGAAGAGGAATGTAATTGATTATTGCCCTGTGGATATTGACCCACTTTTGATCAATTTATAATTCATTTTGGCATTCCTTATTTGACTCCCTATGTGTGGTGATTTGATGTTCCTTTCTGGTGATAAATCACTAGTACATGCTCTAATTAATGAATTAAGTAAAATCTTTGACATTTAAAAAAAAGTGTATCTCTTTTTTTTTAAATAAAGATTTTATTTATTTGAGAGAGAGAGAGAGCGTGAACAGGTAGAGGGGCAGAGGGAGAGGGAGCATCAGACCCCCTGATGAGCAGAGAACCCGATGTAGGGCTTGAACCCAGGACCCTGAGATCCTGACCTGAGCCGAAGGTAGACACTTAATTGACTGAGCCACCCAGGCGTCCACTTATGTGCACTTTTGAAGCTCTTAACAGTCAACAAAAAGTAGACTAATTTCCTAAAATATTGTTAGAAACTCACTGTGCTTATAGAATCCCTTATGCTATCTTAGAAATAAACTCTACGATCATTTTTTCACCTTTGGAAGGAAGATTTTTTTTCTTCAATTTTGCTTCTCTAAAATAAGTTTGTCTCCACTATTTAGGTGAACGTATAAGGTAAAGAGGCTATTAATCTGTTTCTCACTCAGTATTGTCTTCCCTTTTCAGGCAGGTGGAAGTCAGCTCTGATGTTCTCTCTCTTCTCGTAGATTTCCACCAGGAGAGAATCTCTTGGTCTATTACAGGGAACACAATTTTTCCTCTTTTAAGAACTCAGAATGGTGAAAAGTTAAAGCGCATAGCATTAAGGGAACTCAGATTGCCCCTTTCTGACAATGATTCTTCACCTCTCTTGCCTCAGTTTCCTCAGTGTGATGAGGTTGTTATAGTGCCTACTTCAGAGCCGCCGTGAGGTCAGTAAGACAACACACTGCAAGGCTGGATAACATGGTGGCAGTGCCAGCAGGTGCTGAAGTACCCTGGGTTTGAGTCCTGCCTCTCATTTACCAGCTTGTGGCCTCGGGCACGTTACTTAGCCTTTCTGTCGTATCTGCTCTATCCATCTGTAAGATAGGAAGAGCAGTCATACCTCCTTCGTGGATTGTAGTGAGGATTAAGTGAGCGTGGTGTTTGTGCCTGGCATGTGGGGGGACTCAGTGTCCCGTACTTGTATTGGTCATTCTTACTTGTATTGTCTGTCTTTGGTCTCTACCCAACCATGTGATTTCTTTCTTTCTTTCTTTTTTAATTTTTATTAACATATAATGTATTATTTGAGTGTATCTCTTTCAAGCTTTGATTACATGTATGTTACCAGAATTTACCTGCAAGTATTATGAAGCTTCACAAACATGTATTGGTTACATGTGTTACCAGAAGAAAGAACCAACAGGGTTGCCTGAAAAATGCTACCCCCCAACTCCATGTACCCATCAGGATAGATAGGTCACAATTACTCTTTGCTAGTCACTCTTGAGAACCCTATGCGTATTTTATCTCACTTCATTTTCACAACAACCCTATGAGTTAAGTATGGGTATTATCCCCTTTTTGGGAGGAGGCAAACAGGGCAAATAACTTCCCAACGTCACACGTTGCATGAAGGGTAGGGCTATGATGGAAACCCAGGCAAGAGGCTAGTTGTAGCACCCGAGGTGCATTGTCTCTTAAAATATAACTTTAAGACAATCTACTGGGGTTTTACACTAGGTATTAATGTTGATCTCAGTATTTTTAGCTGTACATTTATTTGTCAAATTAAGTTCTCTAAATGTTGCCGTTACTTGCTGCTTCTCCTTTTTTTCCCCCTTTTCCTCCATTTGAGTGTTTATCCCACCCTTGCTTGGATCTCACGTGAAAACTTTTTTTAACTGTGTCAAAGTGAATCCTACTTCAGGAGTTCAAACTTTCTCCTGGAGTGCTTTTTCTATGTTTTTTTATCACTTGAAACCTCAAAAGAGGTCATAAGCAAGCACTTCCCAGAAATTGCTCATACATAAAAGGCCAGAGAGGGTAGTTTAAAGATAGTTTTTGCAAAGATTTGCACTGTGAAATCTTTAACTACATCTGAGCCAGTGAAGCATGCCAAACCATGAATTTTCTTGAAAATCTCTCTTTGATGCCATTTATTGGGGAACTACAAAAAAATGTTCATAAGATTAATCTAGAATCTTTCTAAATTTTCCTAAAGGCAAGGGAAACATATTAGTAGGACTTTATAATAACACACAAATTGTGTGCCCATGTGTTTTTGCAGTCATTCAACCAACATTATATAAACAAGTAAGGGTCTGAATTTTGGTTCATCGATATTAGCTCTGTGATCTGGAACAAGCTGCTTGATGGTTTGAGTTCCTATAAAATAAAAATAAAATAAAAGTGCTGCTTTTCAAGGAATACCGTGAGGTCATCTAATGACAAAATGTGTAAAAAGCACACGGAAGGAGGTTTGGTATGTAGTAAGTTACTAAATTTTTCTAATCTCATATCTTTCTTTTCCAATCTACCCACAATTTCACTGCAAAGTGAATAAGACTGTGTCACAAAGTCCATCTGTAGTTGTAGTAGTTATCTATTGCTGCGTAACAAATAGTCCCCAGACTTGCTACCTTCAATGCAACAGACTTATTATGCACTCAGTTTGAGGGTCAGGGAGCTGTGAGGAGTTGGGCTTCAAGGTTCTGCTCGGGGTCTGTCCTGTCATTGCAGTCACGCTGCTGCTGAGTGGGGTGTTGTATTGAAGACCTGCTACCAAAGCACTCCTGTAGTTACCAGTGGGAGGTTTCAGCTCCTCACCTTGTGTGTCGCTATAGGACTGCTCGCGGCCTGGCTTCCCCAGGAATGAGTGACAAAAAAGGGAGACAGAGGGACAAAGAGAACAAGGTGGAGTATATTCTACCACACGGACCAAGTAGAGGGTATTGAAGGGTGCTACAGAAACATGTGGATCCCGGTGAGATGAGCTGGGATCTCTGAGGCTCTCGTGGGGGCTGGCTGTCACTATCCGTTCTCCTACTAACAGAACTCGAAAAGGCTCCCTTGTTTTTCTGAGGTGGAATTTTTTATTCTTGTTTTCCATCATGCTGACGAAGGTCCTTGACACCATTCCCCTGTGTCGTGTTTCCCATGACTATCACCTGTGGGTGGCACAGTCATCCTCAGAAAACCATCCATACCACACAGTGCAGGATTTTGTTTACTACTTTTTTCTGGTAGACTCCCCTACCCTCTTTGACAGGGATTGAAACTCTCCCTGTGGCCCAAAGTCCATCCAAATTCTGTCTTCTCCACAAGAATCGTTTCCTTCTTATAATAGTCAGCTTCTCTCTTTCTAAATCCTGATTGACTGCTCTATAAGGTTCTTGTATGGTAATTGTCTTATGCTAATATTCTAATATTTCTGTTTTTCTCTCATCCTCATAAATTGCTAAGGTGAGGTCATGAGACCCACTGAACTTTAAATCGCCTTCGGTGTCTAACACACGGTGTGTGGGTATAATGCACACATCAAATATTTGTTCTAGTTGAACTAAATCAATTAACGTATGCTGGTGTGGAGAATGTGGCAAAGGAAGGGCAGCAGCAGGATCTTCTGTGTGACTGAGTTTTTCGACTGTGGTCATTTCCCTTTACTTTCACCAACAGATGGACAGGTAGCAGGCTCATTAGGTTAATTTTAAGGTTGTGGATTTGGTTATGATATTGAATGGACATCAGCACTTTTTATTGTGAGCAACTGTGTTGAAATGTCATTTAATGGGATGCACTTAAGCAGAGAAATGTTCATTGAAGGCAATGAAGAACAGATAATAGCACGGAATCTCTACTTTTTATCCTCTGTGGCATATTTTCCAAGTATGGCTATCTGTAGGAAAACTTAGTGTACTGAAAAAGCGGATTGCTAGGAACTTACGTGGCCGCTGTTCACCAAGACCATCTCCCTAATCTGCTTTCTTATCCGAGTCCCTCCTTGAAATCCTGAGATCCAATGAAGTCCTTACAGCATTTGACCCCATGGTGAACAACGGCCATCTGTCTACAGAGGCAATATGAAGAAATCCGTCTTAAGGTGCTCAGCCCCGTTGATGCTGAGCACCCTTGAAAGGTTTTTGGGGGAAGCATTAGTGAGTTCTCGCACGTTGTTTTCCATAAGATGTCCCCCGGTAGACACCCCCCACCTATATTACCTGAGCGACTTATACACATGGTCAGAGATCGAGGGCTCTCATGAAGGGCATCTCCAGAAGGTCGTTAGCTGTTTGTGGGCATGAGAGCAGCCACATGTCTGCATGTGGGAGGGTTACCAGGTCTGTACGTCCTGGCCGAGCTCCACAGCGTTCGTGCCACTCAGGAGCGCACTGGGGGGCGTCTGACTATGTCGGTAGAAAGCAAAGAGCTGAGTTTTGGTCTGGTGACACATGGGGGTGAAGAGCTAAGGTGTAGCAGGAAACTGTGCAGCTGGGTCGCTTGAGGAAGAGAGTCAGACCCCTGTAGCTGCATCTGCCAAAGGGAAAGACAAAAGACAAAAGTTTGGAACCCCTATGTATTCTTTAAATTACTTGTAATCATGAAAATCTTGATATAATTATGCCAGTAGGGCATGTGCCTTTCTTTTCCCTATAAGAAAAATATTATGACCTAACTATTATCCAAAAAATATGCTTTGGAAGAATACCTAAGTAGTCTAAGATAAAAAGTAAAAATATATCATGCAATAGTATCTAAGCAATCTAAGATAACAATGAGAAGCATCCTAATATTCTAATACTTGTCTACCTTTTAACTCCAAGAAATTCTAGATGTGGAGGCAGTGGTTTGTATTATAAATTCTAGGGTGAATTTTCCATTCCATGTAAATCATAAGTTTCTCGCTACAAATTAAGATTCACGATCCGAGGACTCGATTGAGGTAGGATTTTTACCATTAAAATATTCAGGCAAACTTAAATTATATTTGCTAAAAACTTAGAGTTAAAATGTATTGTTATCAAGTATAAAATATTTCCTCCGAGCTAAACATTAAGCATACAACAGTTACTTTTCTGAGTTACAGGTACAGAAACGTGTTTAGAAGAACATAAATGTGCCTATCGGGTGACAAGCATTCCAGACACCCTATTGATTTTTGATGCTCTATATTTCTCCATAGTCGACGACTCCTAAAACATTATACTAATGAATTGAGTACAGCATGTGTACTACACCTCTGCTAGACATGTCCTTGTCTATAAAACAGACAACGGAGTACAATTAGTTCTTGGCAGGACTCTAAGTATACAGTCTGTCTTCGCTCCACATTGCCTAAGTACGTTTCAGCCACAGGTCAGGAGACACTATTCATAGGGGCCATTTCTTATTCCTTTCAGGCTGATATATTTCTTTCTGATAGTATTTCTTTCCTTTACTCTTCCATGTTACAGAATTTGAAATTGAATTTAAATCTTGAAATTTAATATCACCTGTTCCTATTAATGTATCTGATGATCACACTTGGAAATTCACTGTTTCCCATGCTTCTGAACTTAATGTGTGTATTTTGAACAATTTTGTTAGAGTTCTTAGATAAACTTCCAAAGCAGCAAATGTGGGAAAGTGATTTTTGTGCTTTTGGGAAGATATATCACCTTCTTCGAACAGGTGAAGCACGAAAGACTTATTTAGGTGTAAACAGGGGACTGTTATAAATAGTATAAGGTATAAATGGGGACCATGGACCCCTATTTTCTATTTCCATCTGTTACCACAGCATGATTATTAAAAATATTTCCTTTCACACCAAAATAGGTTTGGTTTGGAGGACAAATCACATAGTCACCCTGGATACCTCAATCTGAGAAGAAGGTGAGGGTCACCGTCTATTTAGGTACCGTGAAGGAGAAAGTGGTACTGAAACCAAATACCTCAACAACGTTTTGTATATGAAATAATTCATCTATCAATTGAATTGTGGATTTACTAAATATTTCATTAGGTCTCTATAAGCTGAGCAGTATGCCCCCTATTTTCTAATTATTAGTAATACCAGGGAGAAGACAGTGACAGGATAGTTTTACATCTCACTGAAGACCAGGATGAGACAGACATCTGGGCACCAGAATTAAGCAAATGGGAAACAGTCACAACGGAACAGGGTCACGGGCCCCAGACACGAACACGGGCGGCTACAGAGGTCGCGTGCTGTCTGCATCTGCCGTAAGATGTTCCTGTGTCATCAACAGGGCATCGGGAGAGCCTGGGGTGCTGAGGACCCGAGACTTCCTCCCGGCCAGCTCTAGAAGGTTCTGCCGCCCAGAACAGGGAGGTGGGAGTGCTGCTTCTGCAGCTGTGAGCGACCCCAGGAGGTAGGTGGCCCCTCCGGCTCCTGGGGGTCTGAGGAGATGTTGGGGACGGAATCAGACCCCACAGGTGGGAAAGCAATGATGCAAACAAGCTCAGAGAAAAGCAGGGACAGGGCAGTCATGAAATCTCCAAGCCGAGAACTCGTCTTTTCCCTTTTTAAGGAAGTAGAGAGGGAGCTCTGTCCTCCGTAGGAGAGTGACTCCAAATCGCAACTTTTCTTAAACGTTCAGAAAATGATTTGAATGAAAATGGCAGCATGAAAATTACATACAATATCAGATTATGATAAGAAGACAAAAAGAGGAAGACAGAAGACAGAAGCGTAGCAAAGAGACATACCCAGGGAGCACATCCACACTTCAGTTCTTATTTCCAGCTGAATCAGACACATTACAGATAATGGAAAACATAAGCAGAGCTCGTAATACTTTCAGAAAAATAGGAGACAAGAGGGACCGAAACTAAAATGAAATCAAAGAAAAAAAGACTAAAAAATGATTTGAGAGAAATTAATAGAAATAAAGATTGGAAAAATACATCTAAAATATGGATAATGGGAGTCCCTGAAGAAGGAAAAAAACATAAAACAGAACAAATTAGAACTAAACAAAAGGTTTTAAGGTTTTTGTAAAAAATTCAAAGTATGTATAGAATGAGCACATCATGTGCTTGACAACAGTAACACAGAAAATCACTACTAACTACAAACGAACTACTGAAATATCCAATAATGGTTTTTAGATCACTAGCTGACATAGCTAGTTAGTTATAAGGGAAAAATTAAATTTAATCACTCTTTTAATAGTGACAGTTTAGGTCAGAAGAAAATGAAATGAATTTTTAAAGGACCCAAGAGAAGGAAACGTAATAAAGCCATCCCAAGGTCATGTGGTGAATTACTCTGGAAGGGGTACCCGGAGCTTCTCTGTCACACAAACACAGGCACACGCATGTATGTGCAGACGCGGACGTGCAAAATGCATGCGTGCACACACACACATCACACACAGGAGAAACAGTTAGCAGGGTGTTCTGACGATTAACACGAAACTCGCTTCTTTCTCAAACAGAAATCGCAGTGCCAATTTTACTCCATCTGTATGTGATCCGTGGGTCCATTTGCAATAAAGAATTTCTACCTCGAAGAACCCACGGGCAAAGTTGGAACAATTTAATCTTCAAAAGGATAATAATTAAAATTTATTGAAGCCCATCCAATAGGTTTAAATGCATAAACTCCTAATATTTTTAAAAACTAATTTGAGATATTATTAAGAACCAATTACTTCTCCGGAAAACTGGTGGATAAAGGGGAAGAGCCAAGCATTTATTTTCTCTTTCCTACATGAGCTCACTGCTGCCGGATGATCAAAATAGAGGAGTGGAATTTTCTTTTTACATCTGCTAATAAATGAGAAAGAGTTAGAATATCACCACTTACAACCTCAGATGGAAAGACAAATCTAGGCGTTGCATTTCCACAGCAGCAGAGCATGAAAAGTACAGCCAGACATTGTAGGCTTCCTGATAAAAGAGCACAGCAATTTGGCCAAAGGGACCGAATCTGGGGGTTCAGCTTCCAATTTGCAGAAGATAGAGAGGTTGTTTCTTTCTCAAATTCTATAGATCAAATGCTCTGAGTTCTTCACCAGATAAAATTGAAGGAGGGAAAATTGTTCAACAGGGAATGTGTCAAATAAAAAAGACTTAAAAGCCATAAAAATAAACTTTGGAAAAAAAACACAAGGCGGTAGTGGCCGTAACGGTCAAGTAATGGTTATTCTGGGAGGAGGGAAGGGGCGCGGCCTGGTGAGGGGGCTCGGTGGTGCCAGGTGGAACGAGTCTTCATGGTGCAGAGACCTAAGGGCACTCATCTACGTGGTGCAAAACTCATTAAGCTGTATGTTTGTGTTTTGTGATTTTCTGGGTCTCCGTTTTGTGTTGTAATCAAGTTTTTAAAAATAAAAATGGGCATTCCTTTCAACCCTGTGTTGTTATAAGTAGTTATGTGTGCATCGTTTCTCTCATCCGTGTTTATAAGCACCTGGTTGATACTTTGTAATGGACAAATAGAATGCGTACATCAAATTAATAATAACAATAATCCCTTCTATTGACTGATTATTACATGTACCCAGTACATCTGCTCCCCATCCCCCCGAACCTCAGACCCAGCCACCCAACCTAGCCTGGCACGTCTCTTAAGGCAAAAAGGTCATATAACCACAAATATTACCTCTTTCCTTGGTTTCCAAAGACCCAAGAAGCCCACCTGCACCCTCTGATGCCTAGAGCTGAATGACCATAGCTGTGTGTTTGGAGGGCAGCTCCCCCCCGTCCCTTGTCAGCAGAGTGTCTTCAGTTTAGGAGTTAAAACCACAAGACAAATGGGTGAAATACCCCTCCTTCGGGTTCATCCCCAGCCCCCAGTCGCTGTCTGCTTTGTCTCTCCCTGGAATTGTTGTGTCCTGAACATTTTGCCCAGATTATGTTGTTATTTGAATGACGATTATTTCAATAGGGACTATGATTAGGAAAAGCTGATTTTGTGGTGCCTGACTAATTTCTGTTTTTAGTGGTGTGTTTTGATATCATATAAATTCCAGGTGGGGTCACCTGGGTGGCTCAGTTGTTAAGCATCTGCCTTGGGCTCAGGTTATGATGCCAGGGTCCTGGGATTGAGTCAGATGCTGGGTTCCTTGCTCAGCAGGGAGCCTGATTCTGCCCTCCCCCTGCTTGTGCTCCCTCTCTCTCTCAAATAAGTAGATAAAATCTTTTTAAAAAATTCCAGGTTACACTATAATCTTGTTAAAAGAACAGAGCTAAGAAGAAGCAATACCCTGACTTCGCCAAGAATATTTCTGTAAGGAAGACAGACGTTAATAATTTTGACGAAGGGATGATTGCATACACGCAGAATCACCCAGAGTGTTTGCTTGTTCAATCATTTCAAACAGACCAATGAATAATTACTTGGATTCACTGGGGAAATAACACTACTAAAAATAATTAAATGCATTTGGAACCAGAAGATGAATTTGCATTATCACTCCCCATCCTGCAAATAAGAAGATGTTACAACATAATGAGTCATACTGTCTTAGAGCACAGAATTTATATATTATAGGTGACAATAAGCTGCTTTTGTGCTAATTATCTCACTTAGCATTTGCCCAATCCATCACTTTTCTGATACAATAAATTATTCTTCATTTGTTTCCTTTATATTCTTCTTTGGTCAAAAAAAAAAAAGTACAAAATGGAGTGACTTTTTTTTTTTAATTTGAACCAAAGTATGCATGTCACTTAGGTATTTGGAAACATACTTTCTATAATTTCTAGTAGATCCTTTTTTTCTCTACATTAGTTTGTCACTAATCCTCAGCATAACAGTCTGTTCCTATCATGAAAGGTCTAAGAACAAATATTGTGGTTAAAATTAGATGTATCAGATACTCAGAGGAGGATAGAAGTAATACAAAAAAAATAATAAAGTAGTTAAAATTGTTAGAATTTAGGGGCGCCTGGGTGGCTCAGTGGGTTAAAGCCTCTGCCTTCGGCTTACGTCATGATCTCAGGGTCCTGGGATCGAGCCCCGCATCAGGCTCTCTGCTCAGCGGGGAACCTGCCTCCCCCTTCTCTCTGCCTGCTTGTGATCTCTCTGCCAAATGGATAAATAAAATCTTTTAAAATAAATAAGTAGGTAAATAGATAATAAAAATAAAATTGTTAGAATTTAGCTTTCAACAAAGTTTCATAAGACGTT
>JAQQSY010007387.1:0-10488 GCA_028646535.1 Procyon lotor
TGAACAAGAGTGGTGAGAGTGGGCATCCTTGTCGTGTTCCTGATCTCAAAGGGAAGGCTGTCAGCTTTTCCCCATTGAGAATGATATTTGCTGTGGGCTTTTCATAGATAGACTTGATGATGTTGAGGAATGTTCCTTCTATCCCTATACTTTGAAGAGTTTTAATCAGGAATGGATGCTGAATTTTGTCAAACGCTTTTTCTGCATCAATTGAGAGGACCATGTGGTTCTTCTCTCTTCTCTTATTGATATGTTCTATCACATTGATTGATTTGCAAATGTTGAACCACCCCGGCAATCCAGGGATAAATCTCTGGTGTGAATAATTTTTTTCATGTTCTGTTGGATCCTATTAGCTAGGATCTTGTTGAGAATCTTGGCATCCATATTCATCAAGGATATTGGTCTGAAATTCTCCTATTAATGGGGTCTTTGCCTGGTTTGGGGATCAGGGTAATGCTGGCTTCATAGAAAGAGTCTGGAAGTTTTCCTTCTGTTTCTATTTTTTGAAACAGTTTCAGGAGAACAGGTATTATTTCTTCCTTGAAAGTTTGGTAGAATTCCCCCAGGGAATCCGTCTGGGCCTGGACTCTTTGTTTTTTGGGAGGTTTTTGATCACTGCTTCAATCTCATTACTAGATATTGGTCTATTCAGGTTGTCAATTTCTTCCTGTTTCAGTCTTGGAAGATTATGGGTTTCCAGGAATGCATCCGTTTCCTCTAGGTGGTTCAACTTATTGGCATATAGCTATTGATAATAATTTTTGATGATTGTTTCTATTTCCTTTGGATTAGTCATGATCTCTCCCCTTTCATTCATAGTTTTGTTAATTAGGGTCCTCTCTCTTTTCTTTTTTGATTAGTTTGGCCAGTGGCTTATCGATCTTATTGATTCTTTCAAAGAACCAACTTCTGGATTCATTGATGTGTTCTACTGTTTCTCTAGTTTCTTACTCATTGATCTCTGCTCTAATCTTATTTCCTTTCTTGTGTGTGGGGTTGGCTTAATTTGTTGTTGATTTTCCAGTTCTTTAAGGTGTAAAGAGAGCTGGCGTATTTGCGATTTTTCAATTTTTTTGAGTGAGGCTTGGATGGTTATGTATTTCCCCCTTAGTACTGCCTTAGCCATGTCCCATAGGTTTTGGACCCATGTGTCTTCATTCTCATTGGTTTCTATGAATTGTTTAAGTTTTTCTCTGATTTCCTGGTTGATCTCAGCATTCTTGAGCAGGCTTGTCTTTAGCCTCCAAGTGCTTTGATTCCTTCTAAACTTTTTCTTGTGGTTGAGTTCCACTTTCAAAACATTGTGGTCTGAGAATATGCAGGGAATCATCTCAATCCTTTGGTATTGGTTGATTCCTGATTTGTGTCAGTATATGGTCTATTCTGGAGAAAGTTCCATGTGCACTTGAGAAGAATGAGTATTCTGTTGTTTTAGGGTGGAACATTCTGTATATATCTATGAGGTCAATTTTGTCCAATGTGTCATTCAAAGCTCTTGTTTCTTTATTGATTTTCTGTTTAGGTGATCTGTCTGTTACTGAGAGTGGTGTGGTAAGATCTCCTACAATTAATGTATTCATATCAATATGACTCTTTATTTTGATTAACAATTGCCTTATGTAGTTGGCTGCTCCTATATTGGGGGCATAAATATTTACAATTGTTAGATCTTCTTGGAGGACAGACCCTTTAAGAATTATGTAGTGTCTTTCTATATCTCTGACTATAGTCTTTAGCTTAAAATCTAATTCATCTGATATGAGAATCACTACCTCAGCTTTCTTTCGAGGCCTGTTGGCATGAAAGATGGTTCTCCATCTCTTTACTTTCAGTCTGGATGTATCTTTTGGTTCCAAATGTGTCTCTTGTAGACAGCATGTGGACGGGTCCTGCCGTTTTATCCAGTCTGCAACACTGTGCCATTTTATGGGAACATTTAGGCCATTCATATTGAGAGCGATTATTGAAAGATAAGTTTTTATTGACATCACGTTGCCTGTGAAGTCCTTGTTTCTCTTGATTGTAAATTTCTGTTCTAAGTCACTCATGGGTTGTCTCTACTTTTATAGAACCCCCTTTAATATTTCCTGGAGTGCCGGTTTCTTGGTCACATACTCTTTTAATCCTTGCCAATCTTGGAAGCTCTTTATCTCTCCATCCATTTTGAATGTCAGCTTTGCTGGATAAAGTATTCTTGGTTGCATGTTCTTCTCATTTAGTGCCCTGAATATGTCTTGCCAACCCTTTCTGGCTTGCCAGGTTTCTGTGGACAGGTCTGATGTTATTCTAATGGGTCTTCCTCCATATGTAAGGGATCTCTTCTCCCTAGCTGCCCTCAGGATCTCTTGTCTAAAATTATTATTTGCAAATTTTACTATGTTGTGTCTTGCTGTATTTCTAGACTCATTGATCTTGGCAGGTGTCCTTTCTGCCTCTAGGACATGAACCCTTGTTCCATTCCCCAGATTGGGGAAATTTTCATTCAGAATTTAGTCAGCTATATCTTCTAGTCTTCTTTCTCTGCCCCCTCTGGGATTCCAAAATTCTGACGTTGGAACATTTCATGGTGTCATTTATTTCCCTAACTCTCTTCTCATGATTCCTGAGCAATTTGCTCCAGTTGTCCTCCTGCCCTTTCTTCTCTACCATTTTATCCTCTAGATCACTAATTCCATCTTCTGTCTCCGTAACTCTAGCTGTTAAACTATTTAGATTGGATTGGATCTCACTGATAGCACTTCTTACATTGGCTATACTGGTTCTCATTTCTGCCCTTAGAGATTCTATATTGTCATTAATCCTAGCCATTGCTTGGATAATTGTCAGCCTGAATTCCCTTTCTGACATACTGCTAATGTCCATGTCTAATGGTTCTGAGGGAGAGGGCGCAGTCTCTGGGTTTTTCCTCTGTTGGGTGTTCCTCCTCCTAGTCATTTTGATGAGAAGTGGATGAGAGGATGTATAGTTGGATATTTTGCCCATGATCCAGGCAGGGTGCACTTTGGAAGGTTTAGGAGCAATTGGGATTCACCACCAAAAATAAAGAATAAGGATAAAAAAGATAGAGAGAAAAAGAAAGAGAGGAGATCCCAGCCAGAATGGGCCCCAACAATAAGATTTATGAAGTATTTAGACCAACACAAACAAACATATAGACCGACAAAAGTAGACGACAAGAAATAAAAGAACCTAGTCAGAATGAACCCCAGGAATGAGATTTTATATAATACCAGAACAAAAGCAAATAGGTAGAAACACTGACAGAAGGATAAGATGGGTTGGTGGTTATAACTCCTCGTGTGCGAGGAAGGTTATTTCAGGTCTTCCTGGGTTTATCACTGTATTAAGCCTCTAGTTATAATGTTAAGTAGTTTAAGAAAAATAAAAACAAAAAACAAAATCAAACCAAGAAATGTGAAAGCAAGTGAATAAAAAAAATAGAGAATAGAAAAAGAAAAAAAAACTTGTATCTATGAAATATACAGGTTTGAGGGTATTATCAGGCACTTAATATATTGATTTCCTCTAATGTTGGGGATTTAAAGTCTTATGGTGACCCTGTGGTTATAGTCTTTTTGTTTTTTTTAACTTGTCTTCTGGGGGAGGGGCCTGGCTCGTTGTTTTCCAGTCAGTCTTGCTTGGGTTGAGTCACCCTGCCCCCCAATCAAGGGGCAGAGCTCTGTGGAACCAGGTTTCTCAATCTTTAGCTCTCTGAAGGCTTTGGCCTTTTGTAGCTTTTTCTCCTTTTCAGAGAGTCTAAGTGAGGAATCTACCTGTCCGTACCCAGACCTCCCCATCACAGAGAAGCCGCAGTCTGCTCCCCTCTGGGTTGTCCAGAAGGGACACTCCCCTCCGCAAATCTCCCAGCGCATCCTGTCCCACGTATCGCCCACTCAGCAGTTCGGTGACTCTGCATGCTCCCGTGCTCTTGGGGCTCCAGGCTCTGGGGGTGTGTGGCCAGATTCTTGCCAAGATTACTGCACTGGCCGCACAGTTCTTGCCTTCAGTGGTTCACCATCTAGAGAGTGCTGTACATGGAGATAAGCTGTCGGCTCTGGGACTACAGCAGACTCTTTAAGGTGCTTTCAGGAGCGTGTGCATCCCACCCACAAAATGGTGTGGGGAGCAGAAAACTGCAGGTTAGGAGTCACAGACTGGACGCCACCCCTCCCCACTAGTCTCTCTTTGAGACGAGTAGTATCCTTCCTGGGATTGTGGGCCCAGGCCTGTGCCCACGACCACCCCCTTCCACTAGCTGCTCCTCAGAACCTTATGCTCTTTTTAAGTGTTTTTAACCCAGCTCTAAGTTATTGCTGCTCTGCAACCACCAGGCGCTTTCCTTTGGGGTATTAGTGTCCTTGCGCAGCTTCTGGTGGCTCCCTCCCCCTTTTGTTTATCCTCCAATACCGTTTCGAGTGTTCCCACTTTGCTTTATCTCTCTGCTGCTGTCTTCTGCTCCTGTGGAGATCCAGAAGTGAAAAATCTTGCTCCTCAGGCTGATTTCATGGGTGTTCATTCAGCATGGTCTGGCAGATATCCAGCTCACTTTTGGGGACAGGTTGCAACAGGATCTCCTATCTCTCCGCCATCTTGCCCAGAATTCTTCTTTACCTTTCTTGACACTGGTATAAGATAAGTGTTCTTGCTGGTAAGTGTTATGTCTGGCCCTCTTACTGGTTATAATTTGGTATGTTGAAGGAAAGAAATCAAGGGCCTTTAGGAAATCTTAACTCTTCCTATTGTCTGTGTGGCACTGGTGAAGTTACTGAAACTCTCTGAACCTCAGCTTCTTCATCTGTAAAAATTAGTTAAAAGTGCCCATAGATGTATGTTACCTAGGAGATGTAGGTAGTTGAACAATGGAAGTTGCTCTTCTCCATTGGAGTAAAGTCAAACATGTGGTGCTCATCTGAGGGCTGGCTTAGATTCCTTCATTAAATGGAAGTTTCCAAGCTCTGCTCCTAAGTTAGCCTTATATCTTTAATGGAAATGGTTAAATTCAAGTTGGCTTGGTGCTTAAAGTTGGTCTTTGTGTGAAGCATACTAAAATTACTTCTCCCTGAAATGTGGTTCCATCAGACTATTATCCCCTGAGCATGGCTGGGCATTGATGAGGGACTCCCCTATGGCAGAGGTTCCAGCAGCCCATAATGGAAAGGGAATGCCATTGAATCAGAAACAGATAAACTCCTTATAATCCAGTTGAGAACACTGACTGATTCTTTGATATTACTGAGTATCATTGTATGAAGAAAAGAAAAAATCACTCTCCTATTTTAAAGACATTTTAACTGCAGTTAAAATTTTGAGGAGCAGTTGAAAAATGCAGACATATGCAGACCAGGAAAAAGAATGCAAAATTTGATTACATGGTATACCTTAATGTACGTGTTTCGGAACAGAAAGACCCAAATAACATCTAACACACAGATTTTACTAGGGGGAAAATGAATGTCCCTCAGGTTTGTGAGCAAGTTGAATAGACATTGATGGATTTGTTTTCCTTTCAGATTAAATTGAACTTCTGATGTGAAAGTAGTTTACCAGCTTCTGATCCTGAAAGCTACATTTTTCCCCCTAACCAAATTTCTCTTGTTTAGTTGTCTTTGCTTTGGAGCAGCTTGAAAAGTGGTACATTAACATCTGAGATGGTTCAGGAGAAATTATTTATTTAGAAAATTTTGAGAGAAACAGTGTTTGGCAAAATTTACCTTCTCTTTGGTGAAGTGGTATCTGGCAAATGGACCCTTCATTGGGCTGGAATGTTTCCTCGGAGGCTCAAATGTCCAAAGATATGCAAAATAATTTTTCAGGAATTGTCATAGCTTGACAAGATAAATATTATCAGGACTGAATGTGAACATCTGTGTAAATGAGGACTGGCCTTTGTGGACAGAGATGGTGTGCAGGAGCCCTAAGTAGATGTCTTTGTTAGCCACTAATTAGATAATGTCCTTGCTGACAACTCATTTTTTCTTAGCATTTGTAGGCATAATCTCATTTTTAGGATTAGCTGGTTTAAGAAAAAAATCTTATGCTAATTTATTGCTGAAGAAAATATCTCAATTTCAGACACTGCCAGATAACATATCTAGACATGCCAGAGGCATCAACACAGGTATAGAATGAAAGCTGCTATTCACTCATAAGGATTGTTCAATTGTACAAGTTCTGGCTTATGTTCTGAAGTATGGCAAGAATCTCACGCATCATGCCCTATGGAGAGCTGGTCAGTATGACTGTAAAATAGGATTTCCCAATCTTGACACTGTTGACATTTTAGGGTGAATACTTGTTTGTGATGAAGGCTGCCCAGTATTTTGTAGCATGTTTAGCCACATATCTGTCCTCTGTTCCCTAGATGGCACTTGTAATTCCCCCTACTTCCTTATGGCAATTAAATGTCTCCAAACATTGCCAAATATCCCTGGGGGGGTGATGGAATTTTTCACATTGAAAACTGTTATTTAAGACGAATGCTTGCCATTCTCTAAAATATTTTTTCTTTATTTTTGAATCTAATCTATTCTGATCCTTCCCATCCTCCTCCCCTTCCCTTCCTTCTCTCCCTTCCTTCCTCTTCCCTTCCTCTTTCTCCTCCTCTTCTGTCCCCTCCTCTTCCTCTTTCCCTTTCTCCATCATAATCACTACCACCCCTTCCACCATCATTATTATCATGCTATTTAACAACTATGCTAAGGACACTGGCCTTTCATATACACCAAATATTTACTAAGCATAAATTGAAACTTATGGTATGTATCAGGGAATGATGGGTGAGAAGTCTAAAAAGTGGATAGGCAGTCAAGAACATAAAGAGTTTCAAATGCCACAGAAGGATCCTGAAAATATATATATACATATGTGTACATAATGGATAGGGCAAGACCATAGCCCTCAAAAGAATAATAACCTAGCTGGATAAATTACATATTCAAATGGAACAAAATAACTCAAAGTAACCTAGTCCATGTACCAAATGAATGGCCGACAGTAAAAACAAGATGGAAAGTTTGCATTAGATCAAAAAGAAAGAATGTACTTCATTATTTGAGTTTGTAAAAAGACAGGTCAGGCAGAGAAGGGGAATATGAATAGACAAAAGAATATTAACATGCATCTTTGTGAAATGTGTTTGACATATTTGGCAGATTCAGAGTAAGCAGAAAGTCATTGTACCAGAGTGGAAGCATGAATTGGCTTTCTATCTCTGCTGTGACAAATCACCACATACTTAGCAGTTTTGGGCGTAATTGGCCATGAACTGCAGTATCATACACATGGACTTAAATGATGGGGTTCTGTTGGATGGTTTTGTGCAAAGGACATTTAAAAATAAACTTTATTTGGAATGGTTTTCTTTTTTAATTTAATTTTTTTTCAGTGTTCCAAGTTTCATTGTTTATGCACCACACCCGGTACTCCAAATTTACAAAAAAAATTTATAAAGTTCATAGAGTGTTTTCATATACCTCTCACATTGTTCTCTCCATCATCATCATTTTGGATTACATGGCACATTTGTCAATGGTACATTCCTACCAACTACACTCCAGACTCTGTTTGGATTTCACTAGTTTTTCCACTTACGTCCTCTTGCTATTTCAAGATCAAGCCCAAGGTACATATGTATTTGATTGTCATAACTCCTGAGTTCCCTTTGGTTTGTGATAATCTCTCAGTATTTACTTGCTTTTTATGACTTTGGCAGTGTTAAGGAGTGCTAGGCAAGTATCCTGTAGAATTTCTCCCAGTCTGTGTCTGATGTTTTTTCTTATGATGAGACTAGGGACAAAGCCCCTCTGATCACATCATATGATGGGGTCGTTGTAGCCACATGATGTATTGGGTAATATTACCATTTTTCCCTTTTTTGACTAATGAGTGTTTTTTAATGACTAATATTTTCATGCTGAAGGAATTTCATTTAAAAATCCATAATCTTAATGCATATTTATATTGGTGTGAAGTACATAACTATAGTTAAAATAAAAAGAAGAAATGAGAACAAAATCAATAGAACTTAGTGATTATTTTAAAAGGAGCTGGTCAAAAAAGTGTTAAGCATGCATAAAAAGATGAATGAAATATTAATGACAATTACAATCTATAGAAACAAGGACTTCCTGGTGGTGGGTATTGAGGAAGTCCTTGTTTCTATAGATTGTAAGTTCCTGTTCTATGTCTCTTATGGATTCCTTCTACATTTATAGAAACCCCCTTTAATATTTTTTGTAGTGCTGGCTTGGTGGTCACATACTCTTTTAATCCTTGCTGATCGTGGAAGCTCTTTAGCTCTCCAACATTTGGAATGTCAGCTTTGCTGGATAAAGTATTCTTGGCTGCAAGTTCTTCTCATTTAGTGGGTATTGAGGAGGGCACATATTGCATGGAGCATTGGGTGTGGCGCATGAACAATAAATCTTGTAACACTGAAAAAATAAAATAAATTTTTGGGGAAAAAAAAATAAACAAGGACTTCACAGGCAACATGATATCAATAAAAACTTATCTTTCAATAATCACTCTCAACATGAATGGCCTAAATGTTCCCATAAAATGGCACAGTGTTGCAGACTGGATAAAACGGCAGGACCCGTCCACATGCTGTCTACAAGAGACACATTTGGAACCAAAAGATACATCCAGACTGAAAGTAAAGAGATGGAGAACCATCTTTCATGCCAACAGGCCTCGAAAGAAAGCTGAGGTAGTGATTCTCATATCAGATGAATTAGATTTTAAGCTAAAGACTATAGTCAGAGATATAGAAAGACACTACATAATTCTTAAAGGGTCTGTCCTCCAAGAAGATCTAACAATTGTAAATATTTATGCCCCCAATATAGGAGCAGCCAACTACATAAGGCAATTGTTAATCAAAATAAAGAGTCATATTGATATGAATACATTAATTGTAGGAGATCTTACCACACCACTCTCAGTAACAGACAGATCACCTAAACAGAAAATCAATAAAGAAACAAGAGCTTTGAATGACACATTGGACAAAATTGACCTCATAGATATATACAGAATGTTCCACCCTAAAACAACAGAATACTCATTCTTCTCAAGTGCACATGGAACTTTCTCCAGAATAGACCATATACTGACACAAATCAGGAATCAACCAATACCAAAGGATTGAGATGATTCCCTGCATATTCTCAGACCACAATGTTTTGAAAGTGGAACTCAACCACAAGAAAAAGTTTAGAAGGAATCAAAGCACTTGGAGGCTAAAGACAAGCCTGCTCAAGAATGCTGAGATCAACCAGGAAATCAGAGAAAAACTTAAACAATTCATAGAAACCAATGAGAATGAAGACACATGGGTCCAAAACCTATGGGACATGGCTAAGGCAGTACTAAGGGGGAAATACATAACCATCCAAGCCTCACTCAAAAAAATTGAAAAATCGCAAATACGCCAGCTCTCTTTACACCTTAAAGAACTGGAAAATCAACAACAAATTAAGCCAACCCCACACACAAGAAAGGAAATAAGATTAGAGCAGAGATCAATGAGTAAGAAACTAGAGAAACAGTAGAACACATCAATGAATCCAGAAGTTGGTTCTTTGAAAGAATCAATAAGATCGATAAGCCACTGGCCAAACTAATCAAAAAAGAAAAGAGAGAGGACCCTAATTAACAAAACTATGAATGAAAGGGGAGAGATCATGACTAATCCAAAGGAAATAGAAACAATCATCAAAAATTATTATCAATAGCTATATGCCAATAAGTTGAACCACCTAGAGGAAACGGATGCATTCCTGGAAACCCATAATCTTCCAAGACTGAAACAGGAAGAAATTGACAACCTGAATAGACCAATATCTAGTAATGAGATTGAAGCAGTGATCAAAAACCTCCCAAAAAACAAAGAGTCCAGGCCCAGACGGATTCCCTGGGGGAATTCTACCAAACTTTCAAGGAAGAAATAATACCTGTTCTCCTGAAACTGTTTCAAAAAATAGAAACAGAAGGAAAACTTCCAGACTCTTTCTATGAAGCCAGCATTACCCTGATCCCCAAACCAGGCAAAGACCCCATTAATAGGAGAATTTCAGACCAATATCCTTGATGAATATGGATGCCAAGATTCTCAACAAGATCCTAGCTAATAGGATCCAACAGAACATGAAAAAAATTATTCACACCAGAGATTTATCCCTGGATTGCCGGGGTGGTTCAACATTTGCAAATCAATCAATGTGATAGAACATATCAATAAGAGAAGAGAGAAGAACCACATGGTCCTCTCAATTGATGCAGAAAAAGCGTTTGACAAAATTCAGCATCCATTCCTGATTAAAACTCTTCAAAGTATAGGGATAGAAGGAACATTCCTCAACATCATCAAGTCTATCTATGAAAAGCCCACAGCAAATATCATTCTCAATGGGGAAAAGCTGACAGCCTTCCCTTTGAGATCAGGAACACGACAAGGATGCCCACTCTCACCACTCTTGTTCA
>JAQQSY010007388.1:0-10488 GCA_028646535.1 Procyon lotor
TGGATGCACAGTGGGCTGTTTTCCACTTTCTTTTTTTTCCTTAACACATCACTTACCCTGCTGCTGCTGCTGGGCGGGGAGCCTCGGGGTCTGGTCCTGCGTCTCGGCCGCACGTTGGCCGGCATTCTGTCTTTAAGCCACATGTGATCTGGAATTTAAGCGTAGAACGTCTGGGTTTCCAAGTGGTGGATTGAAATGAGGCCTATGTTTCTACCAGTTTTCCTGCGTGTGGGGTGATGGGGGCGTCACCGCCGTAGGATGTTCCCCCGGTCCTTTCCCTTTTACTGAGGACACGCCAGGGCGGGAACACCCCCGCCAAGTCAGGTAAAGCCAGTGGAGAAGAAGGGTTTCCGCAATCTACCGTCTTTCCTCTGGGGCGGATGTGATTGGCGCTACAAGCGTGTCGCGTGCATGGGAGCAGGAGCGGCCTGTGTTCCCGGGGCTCGGGGGGCCCAACTCCGCTCTGGAGAGTGTTGGCCTCAGTGGTCCTCGGGTGCCCACGTCTGCACCCGAGGTTCCCTGGGCGTGAGCATGTGGGCACATGTGCTGCTCTCTGCCGCTACGGCACACTGGGGTCTCGGTGGGGCCACCGGGTGAGACGGTGACCCTCGGACAGCGGTCGTCGGCATTCCAGGCCCTGCTGTGGCCTCCGTGAGGGCGAAGGGCGCTGCCTCTATTCCTGCCTTTTGAGAGAATTTCCAAAGATCCCTGCACGCAGTCTGCAGCCGTGCTACCGTCCGCGGTGCGGTGACCCTCACTGCCAATGGCAGGACAGTACTGACCTTGGGGGACTTGGCCCCCCTCGGCCACGGGGGGCCCCCACAACGCCAGCGCCTCCTCCTACACACAGGCTCCCACCTCAGGCCGCAGTCAGGAGGGGTCACCTGCGGCAACGGCTGGTTCTCACGATCACAGCAGAGTTTTCCCGGCTCAGGCTTAGCGTGGGGTCAACGCCAACTGCTCGCCAGCCGGGCCCTCGGCATCTCTGACCCGCCCGCCAGACGGATGGAGATCCCAGAGGACGTTTCCATCCCCGCGGTGGTCCCCCGACGGCACCAACGCCCCCTGGCACCGGCCATGTGTGCCCCTCCGGGGCTCCCGCTGGGCAGGCCGAGTGCCCACAAAGGCCACTGAGGCCTTGGCCCTCGGGACAGCCAGCCTGCGAGCTACTGAAGTGAGAAAGTTAGTCCGCAGAACATCCTGGCGTAAGCAGTTTAATGAACATTTCATCATTTTTAATGGGGTAAAACTGCCCCTCTCCCCAAGCAGCGGGATTTCCAGAAAAACAAACCCACTGTGACGAGCGCGACACTCGGGGAGAGCACGCGGTCCCCCCACACTGACTCCCTGCCAGGAACTAGCTGCCTCGGGGCCCCGCGTCATTCCACAGACCGGCCCGTTGGTGTGGGGACAATGAAGGGTTGCTGACAGGTTGTCACCCGCCCGTTGGCCCTGCGGACGCTCCGAGGGCCCCACCCGCCTGCTGCTGGCGAGTCCCCGGGGCTCCCGGCCGCGGCTGCGCCCACATGAGTGACTCAGCAGTTCAGCGCGTTTCCCCACGTCCGGGCCCGCGGCCCCGCTAGGAGGAGCGCATCTGTTGGGTCTGTCCGAGGCCACAACCGCGTCTCACCTTCAGATGTGCTGACGCGTCGTTAGCGTAGCCGTGGCTCCCGGCTCATCGCGCCCAGGCCGAGCTCCTACACCCGCCACACCGTCGGAGCAATGGACGTACGCGGTGTCCTCAATCGTGATAATAACGTGTCGAAACAAAGCAACAGATCTTTAAATATTTTCATTTTCGAACAGCAAAAGCTTTAGAGTCATTCGGCTCATCATGATTCTCTTACATTTCACTACTGAGATGTTCCAAGTGTCGACACGTTGGATGCGTGAGAGGCTTGTAGAAGAGTCTAGACCCAGTCTTCTCCAGCTCTGGCGCTTGTCCACCACACGCCTCAGTCTTATCCAGCTCTGACGCTTGTCCACCGCATGCCTCAGTCTTCTCCAGCTCTGACGCTTGTCCACCGCACGCCTCAGTCTTCTCCAGCTCTGGCGCTTGTCCACCGCACGCCTCAGTCTTCCCCAGCTCTGACGCTTGTCCACTGCACACCTCCAAACTGGCCTCACTTTGCAAAGACCCTGCGACAGCCACACGAATGCCCCCTGCGGGAGTTCCCACTGGATTTGGTGGACGCACGCCAAGAGAACATGAGCACCATAACAATTTCAAACCCAAATTATCCATTTTAAAATAATAAATTTCCCTAATAGAAAATTCCCATTTCTTTTTGCTCTTTGAACTGATATTTGCATTCTATTTTTTCCCAGATGTAGGCTCTCTGACGGTTGAAAGTCTAACGTCTGTTTCCACAGAGACCACCCTCGGTGGGGAGCGTCCAACACGGCGCTGGCGAGGTGGCTGCCTCCGGTCTACGAAGATGGCATCAGTGAGCCCCGAGGGTGGAATCCCCACTTCCTGTATGGCGGCTTCCCCCTGCCCCCGGTAGGTGCCCCCGCACGCTAGAACCCGGTCCCTGCGACACTGCCAGACCGCCCGCCGTCCGGAAGGACGCCAGCCTGCGGCACCGCCCGGACAGTATGCCCCGAGCCCCGTCCCCACAGGCCTGCGCTTGGCAGCTTTGCGCCCTGCCCCCAGCGTGGGGGCCGAGGGCCGGAGAGATGACGGGGATTTAGACTAAGGCTGAGCTAACCCTCTGCTCTTCACAATCACTTCAGTATTTTGGGTTTGTCTTTGTTAAAGATTTATTCATCTGGTGCCGGGAAGAGTAGGGAGAGAATCCCAAGCAGACTCCCTGCTGGTCCGAAGCCCAACGTGGGCTTTGATCTCACAACCCTGAGGTCACGACCTGAGCCAGAACCAAGAGTCAGGTGCTTCGTCCCCAGAGTCACCCGGCGCCCTTCATTTCGGCATTTTGAAATAAATTCCTTCAACCACAGGCAGAGGAGGGGATCTATTTAAAGATACTTAACAGTTAAGTAATTCGCTCATTTATGCAGAATGATGGTTGCCGCTTTACTTTATTTGCTTTTTTTTTTTACTAAAATAAATTTGCTAAATTTACTAAAATAAATTTGCTATTTATTTACTTTATTTGCTAAGCAAACTTGTATCCAATCCACTGATCAATTTGGTTAAAAAGTGGGTATTTTGCCCTCAATTTGCCTACTTGCTTCTGTGAATAAACCAGTCTGGCTGGACTTAGACTATGTATGACATCGGAATCCTCCAGAAATGTGACAGTGACACTGTCAGGGTGAGCAGTCAGGGTCTGACCACACCCAGTGGGGACCAGTACCCCTTCCTCAGGGTCCCCTCCTGAAGCCATCCGCTTCCCTGGGCCTTTCGTGCAGCCAGCCGCCGGGCAGGACGGTAGGTGCTCCTCCAGCCCGGGCAGCGTCGGGGCGGGCAGCTGGGTCCCGGGGAGCACGGGCCCCCAGGCTGCGCTCGTCCCCCGTACCTTTCTGAGGTCACTCTCAGCCTCCACTTGACTGTCCCTAAAGGAGGTAGTAATGCCTGTCCCATCCCGCTCAGTGCCCCGAGGCTCTCTGAACTGTCAGCGTTAAGGGGCTAGGATTCTGGAAACCCGTATTTCCCAGAGTTCCTCGGCTGCCTGGATGACTGGGGCCCAGAAATCCTTAACGTGGGCTGTTAGGTTCCTGTTCCTGCTGAGAGTACCCAGCGCCACCATCCTCCAGTTCTGGAGGTGACATGTGCCACGTGGGGCTCACAGAGCTGCAGCCAGAGGACCGTCTCCCCGGTGCCCCCAGGCCCTGTCCCCTCCAACGACGGGCAGGGGAGGCTCTCAGATTTTAAGAACCATGTGATTGCACTGGATCCACTTTGAACCCCAGCAGAGCCCCTGTGTCGGGGTCCAGACAGTAACTGCATCTGCAGACGTGTGGAGGCCGGGGAACGCCCCGGCTCGCCCTCTGATCACGGGTATCATCACACTGATGGCGCCCCATATGCCAGCCGGCGCCCCGACCTACAGGCCCCCCGCATCCTCGCTCTCTATAGATACCCGTCCCACCTGACACGCTGGTCTCTCTCACAGGTCCGGGAGGTGACGAGACAAGTCATTCAGGTCCCCAACGAGGCCGTCACTGAGGATGACCAGTACTCCGATCTCCTGATGGCGTGGGGACAGTACATCGATCACGACATTGCGTTCACCCCGCAGAGTACCAGCAGAGCTGCGTTTGGGGGAGGAGCTGACTGCCAGCTCACGTGTGAAAACCAAAACCCATGTTTTCCCATACAGGTAGAATTTAAAACTCTTTTTATATTTATTATGAAAGTAACAGATGTCATTTAAAAAAATCAGAGAAGTATAAGTGAAAGGTCCAAACCCCCACTTGTCCTGTAAGGGCAGCGGGGAGGGAAAGCTGTGAGGAGCCTCCTGTGTATCCGTCCGGAAACTGTCCTTGCATGTGTGTGCACGCATCTGCGTGATTGTGCGTGTGCAGGCGTGAGCACATGCGCGTGATTATGTGTGTGTGCCCATGCATGCGTGTGCAGCACGTGTGTGCGTCCATGTGCACGTGTGTGGGTGCGTGTGCACATGTGTGCGTGCTCCGAACCTCACAGCTCCACATCCTGACCCGTGCGTCTTTCCGAACCTGGAATAATTACTGTACGTCTCCCCACATCGTTAAGGGGACAGACTTCGGTCTTACGACTTCAAGTCTGTATTGTAACTCATTAACCGATTTGCTTGCTCGTGAGCATTTAAGCTTTAAGCTTTGCTGTTTTCACGCCGTCACAAATAACGAAGCGAGGCGCATCCCCGGACGTGAGTCGTGGTGCCCGAGTGCCTGCATGTCGGGCTAGCCGCCCCAGATGCGGCCGCAGAGCTAAGGTGGTGCCCGCGGGGTTGTGGAGGCTACAGACTGGGTCTCCAAATACGGTTCTCGTTTCCCCTCTCACTGGCAAGGAAAGAGAGGTACAGGCAGGAGTTCCAACCACTTCTCTGTAGGAAACCTCTTGGAGGCAGGCAGCCGGCACTTTCTACCCAAGAGCAGCCGGTCTGGGCCGCGTCCTCACTGGCGTCTGCCCCCTGCAACTTCGCCAAGCCCCGTCTGTTCCAGGCTGTTCCCGGCTGTGCGGTGTGCCTGGAAGGGAGGCCCACCCCGGGAGGGCTGTCTGGTGGGCGGGCCGGTGACAGAACCAGCAGGTGGGACCCTCTGAGCATCTGCCAAGAAGGCCGTGACAGGCCAGGCGTCTGAACAAAATACACCACAGGGAAAAATTGGGAGAAGGGATAAAAGAGGACCACATATGGGCTGCCATGATCAAAGCTACCAAAGCTCCAGCCCCCTCTCACCACGCCGACCCCGGCAGGGACGGGGGCCCCTCTCACCACGCCGACCCCGGCAGGGACGGGGGCCCCTCTCACCACGCCGACCCCGGCAGGGACGGGGGCCCTCTCACCACGCCGACCCCGGCAGGGACTGGGGGCCCTCTCACCACGCCGACCCCGGCAGGGACTGGGGGCCCTCTCACCACGCCGACCCCGGCAGGGACGGGGGGCCCTCTCACCACGCCGACCCCGGCAGGGACGGGGGCCCCTCTCACCACGCCGACCCCGCAAGATCCCATGGCAGGGACCGAGGGCAGGGGACAGGAGTGGACGGGGCAGAGAGCCCCCCGGGCCCAGGGCCGTGGCCAGCCTGGAGCTTCCCGGGTGTCTGGGAGGCCGTGACCGCGTGGCGCCTGTCCCGCAGCTGCCCAGCAACGCCTCGGGGAGCGCCGGCGGCACCTGCCTGCCGTTCTACCGCTCCTCCGCTGCCTGTGGCACCGGGATGCAAGGCGCCTTCTTCGGCAACCTGAGCTCGGCCAACCCGCGACAGCAGATGAACGGGCTGACGTCGTTCCTGGACGCGTCCACGGTGTACGGCAGCTCCCCGGCCCTGGAGAAGCAGCTGCGCAACTGGACGAGCGCCGAGGGGCTGCTCCGGGTCAACTCGCGCCACCAGGACGCCGGCCGTGCCTACCTGCCCTTCGCGCGGCCGCCCGCGCCCCCCGCCTGCGCGCCTGAGCCCGGCCCCCGCGGGACGGCCGCCGCGCCCTGCTTCCTGGCGGGGGACGGCCGAGCCAGCGAGGTCCCCGCTCTGACGGCCCTGCACACGCTCTGGCTGCGGGAGCACAACCGGCTGGCCTCGGCGCTCAAGGCTCTCAACGCCCACTGGAGCGCCCACACCGCCTACCAGGAGGCGCGCAAGGTGGTGGGCGCCCTGCACCAGGTGCGCGAGGTCCTGGGGCCCCGAGCTTGTGGGGGCGCGTGGGGTGGGCACGGCGGGGTCAGAGCAGAGAGCGGGATCCCGGCGCGCAAACCAGGGCTGCGAAGCTCCTGCAGCCTGGACGCGCTCCCTGGGAATCAGACCTCACGTCCCAGGTGAGACACGCGGAGTCAGTGAAGTAAGAGCAGCGGGCACCACCCAGGGCGTGTGAACGGGGTTCAGCAGAGCTGGAGGGCAGGGCCCCTGCCCCTGCTTCAGATAGCCTGTCAGACACCCTCCGACCTTGAACAAAGTGGCCAGGGACCCAGGCTCGGGGTGGTTCCCGGGTTCCCACTGGGGGGTCTTCCCCTCCCCCGCCGTGGGGGGTCCTCCCGGCCGGGTCCCCCAACAGTACTGTGCTTGGTTGGGTGTGCCCGTGCCCCTTCCCCAAACAAGAGCTCCGTGGGCTCGCACTCGAGCCGCTGGACCGGGCCGCGCACAAAGTGGACACTGCAAGTGTGCGGGGCGCGTGCGGGAAGCCGAGCCCCTGGCATCTGCCCAGGACACGGTCGCATTTCTCGGCTTCACTGTTCACTCTCAGATGCCCTGATGGGCTTTCTTTCACTCCGTAGCTTCTCTACGGGGTTTTTTTGCAAAAATTTCGGAAACCCTGAAGTGAAGAGAGGTTGAGTTTAGCGTTAATAAATCCCTCGCCGGGCTGTGGGCTGCATCCGAGGCCTCACGAGGCTGCCCGTCTTTCCTGCGTCCGTGGTCTGGATCTCTCCCCTCCTGGAAAGCGTTACGTCATTGGAAGAGACGTCTGCAAATTAGAGAGCGCGCTCAGTTCCACGGCTGCCGCCCCAGCTCTGAGCAGCCAGGCCCGGGGACACGCGGCCCGGCCTTGGCTCCTGGTGCCCCCCACGCACCCGAAGCAGAGGCACCCCTCTGCCGCCTGCACCCGCACAGTCCCATGGCCGCCCCGCTCTGCCCACCAGAGCCCCACGGTGCTGCCCACCAAGGCTTTTACCCCGACTCCTCCTGCAGCTCGTTCCCCGGGGTCCCCTCTGCCCCAGACAGACAGCCCTGTGCGGGTGTGTCCCCGGGGTGTCCCGGCCCACACTAGGCAGCAAGAACCACAGCGACCTCCGGGTCGAGAAGCCCGTGGGCGGGCCTGGGCTGAGGGCCGGGGTCTCGTGACTAAGTCATCCCTCTTCCGTGCCCATCAGTGACCTCCCTGAACTGGCTCGGGGATGACCCACCAGGCAAGGGGTGCTGGGCCAGCCTCCAGTCGGCGTCTTCCAGGCCCCGGAGGTGAAAACATGCTCAGCGGCGCCGTGGGGATCCATCCACGCACCCTCCGCCGGCTCGGGGGCCCCCACACCCTCCGATGCCCGCTGCTCTCCCGCAAAGTACTAATCACACTTTCGGAGACACATCTTGCTTGGAAGGGACAGACTGTAGGGACGCAGATGGGAGCGGCTTCGTCCAACGGCCGGAGGATGAACAGCTTCCCTGCCACACTGCAAAGCCACAAGAGAAGACTTTTATGTTCAGGGACAGAATCTTTCCTTTCAGTTTATGCCTCATCGGATGTGACTTATTGGCCAAAATCTCTAATTCTGGAATAACTTGACACTGATTTTTGCAGCAAAGAGAATGATGAGAGCCCTCGGCCCTGACCCCGCGGGGAGGACGCACCAAACCCAAACCACAGGACGAGGGGGGCAGCGTTGTTGCCGCTGACGGGGTCCTCGGCGGCACGGGCAGCGGAATCAGGGACCCAGCTGCAGCTCCGCAGGCGGGGAACACCCCCCCCCCACTGGCGCCGCGAATCCATGGGCGTAGACCTGGGCCGCCCACAGCCACGCCCCGTGGGCCTCAGACCAGAGCACATCCCCGGCGGCCACAGCCGCACCCCATCCTTCGAGGGCCCCGCAGCCGGATCCCAGAACTCCCAGGGTTCTGGACAAACGGACCGACACCATTCTAAGAAGTCACTCTGAGGCCTCGGCACGCTGGGGCGACACAGACCCGGTCCAGTCCTCGGGCCGCGGCGTCCCACCATCACGGACCGGCCACATCCGACTGTCCCTTTAGAGAACACGCAGCATCTTCCAGGCTGAGACCAAACTGGGACGAGGCCTCGGTCACAAAACCCACGGCTGGTTTGGGCTCCTGCCGAGACCCCCGTCAGCCCCCTTCCTTCCTGTTTCTGACGGACACACATCGGGGGCAACAAGGAGTAACTAGGGGTCCCAACGTAACTTTCAATCTGCCAGAGCCACTCAGATCACAGGTAACCTTCACCGGGTGCGGCCCGTCCGCACAGCTTCTGGGGAGGGTCCTCCAGCGCGCTCGGACCCCCGGGCTAACAGACGCGTCTGCCGTACAGAGACCGCACAGCAGACCCAACAGAGAAAACCACGTATGTTTTCTGCTCTCACAAAAACTCTGTGAAAAAGGTTTTTCTGGAAAAGGAAGGCAGATCAGAGAGGCCACCCGCTCCCCACGCACCAGAGTCGCACAGCCAAGAAGTCGGGGGTGGGATTTGAACTCATGGGTGGGCATCCTGGGCCTTTACGGCTCCAGTTCCCCGAAGCGCCCGGATCCCTGACCCCTGAGCTCAGGCGCTGCAGGAGCGCCCGCAGTGACGGGCCGAGGAGGTTGGGAGAGGGCGCAGCGGGGCAGCCAGTCCTGGGCGGAGCACCCGTGAGCTTTCCGTGGCCCGCCCTGCCCTGGGGGCTGTTTGCGGGTGTCGCTGACATGCGCCCGGCCCCAAAAGTCTGTGAGCTGTGAGGGAGCTCCTGGGATCCACTCCCCTGCTCCCCTATTCCCTGCCCGGACGGCATGTCCTCCGGGACAACTCCAGCCCCCGCAGGTGTGCAGGAGGAAGTCCCTCCGGTCACTGATATGGCCCAAGTCTGGAACGTGGCCCTGCCGCCAGTCGCCCCTGCTCAGAAGCTCTCCTGTTTTCCTCTCTCCGTAGCTCATCACCATGCGGGATTACGTCCCCAAAGTCCTGGGCCCCGAGGCCTTCCAGCAGCACATAGGCCCCTATGAGGGCTATGACCCCACCGTGGACCCCACCGTGTCCAACGTGTTTTCCACGGCCGCCTTCCGCTTCGGCCACGCCACGGTGCACCCGCTGGTGAGGCGGCTGGATGCCCGCTTCCAGGAGCACCCGGGCCTCCCCCCGCTGCGCCTGCAGGACACCTTCTTCAGTCCCTGGAGGCTCCTCAAGGAAGGTGCGCCTCCTCTCGCGCCGCTCCCTGGGGCCCCGCACCCCCGACCGTGCACACGGATGGCCCCAGGCCACCCCCCACAGGCCAAAGTGCCTGCGCTTTCTGGGTTGTGCTGGGGGGGGGGGGGGGCCGGAAGCCAGACAGGCGTAATAAAGGCCCCACGTGGTCGGGGTGAGGGAGCCGAGAGGTGGGTGTGTCCGTAAAAGGTCCTGTAGGACGGGCTGGTCATTGGAGGTGATGGGGCAGGTGCCCCGACCAGCCCCCCTCGGCTCAGCTCCCTGCGCATTAGACTCCAGCTTCCTCCTCCTGCAGGCACTCTGCTGCACAAGACAACGTGAAAACCTCAGGACTGCCGCGCCCCTTCCCTGGGTCCCCTTTGGACCCTGCCCCCTGCACCTGCTGGTCAGGCCCCGGGGACCCACCCCCACGGCAGGACCCAAGAGTGCTCAGAAATCCTCCGCATCGCGGAAAGTGAAGTCAGGACCTTGAATTCGTGATCTTGAAGGGCTTCCTGTTGAGGACGAGCAGAGTTGGCTACGTGCTGTCACCGCTTCTCCAGGGCTTACGCCCTCACTGCGTCCCCTCCCTGCTATCTTCCAGGTGGTCTGGACCCCCTGGTGAGGGGCCTCCTGGCGAGACCAGCCAAGCTGCAGGTGCAGGAGCAGCTGATGAACGAGGCACTGACGGAGAGGCTGTTTGTGCTGGGGGGCTCGGGCGGGCTGGACCTGGCGTCCATCAACCTACAGCGCGGCCGGGACCACGGGCTGCCAGGTGTGTGCGCCCCGCCTCCCCCGGGCTCCCGTCCCCCCCTGGGTTCCCCCCCAGAGTCCCGTTCCCCCGCCCCCCCGGGGCTCCCGTCCCCCCCTGGGCTCCCCACCCCCGGAGTCCCGTTCCCCCGCCCCCCCGGGGCTCCCGACCCCCCTGGGTTCCCCCCCCAGAGTCCCGTTCCCCCGCCCCCCCGGGGCTCCCGACCCCCCTGGGTTCCCCCCCCAGAGTCCCGTTCCCC
>JAQQSY010007389.1:0-10487 GCA_028646535.1 Procyon lotor
TAATTGCCATATAAAGAATAAGGAACTCGCCTACGTGTGTAGTGACGTATGTGCTTGTTTACTCGAGTGCATAAAAATGCTGCAAAGGGGAGAGGCGGGGCTTCTCGCCTCAGCACTGCGCTGTGTCACATGTGCCGGTGGGAGCCCCAGCTAGCTGGAAATAAATCCTCTTGCTGTTGCATCCAGCCTGCCTTTTGTGAGTTGTTTTGGGGAGGGTCTCAATCCGGACTCAACACACAGATGTGGGAATTGATGCTCAAAACTGTTAGGGGGCTTCCCAGGGTTATTTAGCCAATACATAGTAGGTAGGTCCAGAGTTCAAGTCACTGCCTTCGATTCCAAAACCCATCTCTTTCTACTAAACTCTGCCACCCACTACACACACTGTTAAACAGTGCTCATGGGTTGGATGAAAACTCCAGGCAGCCAGTGCCCACTAGGGCACTGAGTGGGGGCCTCCTCGAGCGCTCACAATGTCCCCCTCCCACCCCTCGCTGAGCCTCAGCTCTTCCCCACAGCCAGGCCTGGGCTCCCAGGAGCTGCTCCAGTAAGCCAGTTAGGCTGCTGAGATTAGACACAAACTCATGAACACACAGGGGCCCAGAAAGCACTAGGCCTACAGAGATCAGGGACCCACTGAGAGAAGGAAGCAAGCGAGGCTCAGGAGGAAGTCATGAGATCTCAGTGCAGCCCACAGAGGCGGGTCAGGGGAGGGACAGGACACTGTAGACACTGGCCACAGTGGGAAAAGAAGACAACCTTCGCTGATAGCCCTCCAAAAGTCACCAGGGCCTTCAGTATGAAATTCAAACTCCCACCCGGGCCTAGCAGGCCCAGAATGATGCAACCCAGGTGCCCGCTTGCTCCCCCACTTTAACGGCTGTCCCCCAACCCAGTGACTGGTCATGTCCTGTGCCATCCCTCTGCCCTCCAGCCTCCACACAGGCCACTCCAATATCTCACCACCCCTCCTGCCTTTCCGTCTGTCAAAATCCTCTCCAGTGTGGACCCAGGCCTCCCTCCCCATCTCTCCCCTCTTCTGAGTCTCAGCCTGGCCCATCCTCCCCTCTTCCCCTGCTTCTCTCTCTGCTCCACACTCAGTGTGGGGTCTGCTTGAAATGCTCTCCCTCCGTCTCCCTCTGCCTCTCCCCCTTCCCCATACCACTCGCACACACATTCTCTCTCTTTCTCTAAAATAAAATCTTAAATGAAAATTAAAAGGCAATGAAATAAAATTTAACATTTAAAATAAGTTACTATATTTATTAACCGTTTACTATGTGTTGGGCCCTAACCTAAACACTTTATACATGTACTCTCTTATTTCATTCCCTACCACCCTATAAGGTAGACACAATTATTAACCACCTACTTTACAGATAAAGAAGCTGTGGCTCAAAAGAATTAAATCACCCAACCAAGGGCACATACCTAACCTGGGGCAGAGCTCGGACCTGAGCCCAGGCAGTGTGACTTCAAGACCACAATGCTTTTGGGACGCCTGTGTGGCTCAGTGGGTTAAGCATCTGCCTTCAGCTCAGGTCATGATCCCGGGGTCCTGGGATCAAGTCCCACATCGGGCTCCTTGCTTGGCAGGAAGCCTGCTTCTCCCTGTGCCTCTGCGTGCTGCTTCCCCTGCTTATGTGTGCGTGCTCCCTCTCTGACAAAAAATAAATAAAATCTTTAAAAAAAAAAAAAAGGCCCACAAAGTTCTTTAACCACAGTGAAATGCTTCTTGCCATACCTGGCTCCTTCAGAAGAAAAGGTTTTGAAAGAGAACTCAGGAAACCTGGAATCTGTGGCAGTTCTGCCCCTACCTTACTGGCCCTGCTGCACGAGTCCTGAACAAATCGTCCCAGCTTTCTGGACCTCAGCTGGCCGGAAAATGAGAGATGAGTGCAGACACAGAAATAGCAAGGGGGGCGTATGTGTCTTCCCTCTATTCCCACACCCAGGGCACACACCGGACATTACCGATCAACGACAACACACACTCACTGAGCCCCGGTGAAGACACGAGTATGCTCTACCCTGTGCCAAACAGATGCCACCTACCGACTGGAGTCCGCGGATGAAATGCATTTGCTTTCCCAGAGCTAGACTGTTCCTAAGGGGTCTTCTGACTCGCCAAATCCACAACTGTCAAAACCTTAATTCTAGCCTCATTGCAATTAGATCGCTGTCCTAACACCTCAATCTTCCTTCTGTAGAATGGACATCACATTACATGCGGCCAGTTCGACTTCTTTCTCCCCAAGTTCTCTCATCTCGGGATGAGTGAGGCTCCAAGCCAATCCCTGATCTGTGTAACACAGAACGGATCTGCTCTCAACGTGTCCTGCCAGGTCCCTTTCCTCTGCTTTTCTAAAGGGGCCTGATAAAGGGGAGAACCAAGGCCACGACAGGATGATACGATGGGATAAAGGGGTACAGGCTCCTTTGCAATAAGCTCTATGTTTACAGAAATTTCCAGTTAAAATGCAAATATGCCCTCAAGGTGATAATACAAGACATTATCTATCATTGTCACCTTGGCTCCTGCTTTCTTTACCTGTTTTTCCAGCCTCAGAAACTGAGAGCAGAATTCTATGGAAAGGGATGAGTTCCAAATATAGGTTCTGTTTCAGGGAAGGCCATCCTAAAAAGAAAGTTGTAGGAGGGGGCATTTGGGGAGGGCAGCTGCTAGTGGCTGAGAAGGCTTAATGAATAAAACATGCATCACAGCTGCCAAGGATACTTGCATTTTAATAGGAAACAGAGTTTTAGGCCAAAGGAATTAATCTCTAATGGTGGAATTACAAGCATCAGCAATGATTTAGGGAGGTATTAAGCAAAGAAAGTTGTTCCAGCATCCCTGAAATCCCAACAAATGAGCTGATGTGAGTGTGCAAGCCCTCAGCAAACAGTGAATATGCTGCAAATTTAAGGGATTAATAATATTATTACTGGCAACTTGTGAGTCTGCCCGCCAGTGAGCAAGCCTGTCACCACACAGACAAATCCAGATGCCCATAGGAGCCCAGGACATGCACTCTTTGGTCTGGAAAGCATCCATTTGGGAACCTAGTTGCCAGAAAAACTGAAGAGAACCCTTCCCTCCATCTGCCCCTTAATCACACACACTGAGAAGATGCATAATTAATTTGTTCTCAACAGTTGCTCTGTGGCTAGAAGAGCGAGGGCATTTCTGGAATGGCAATTACAGACAAGAAAAACAAATGTTAGGCCACAAGCAGAATAACATATCCAGCCAGCCTGCTCCCCTCCCATCCCCGCCATCCCTGTTCAGGCCGTGGTCTTGGGTGGGGGACAGGCGTCTTTTTCATTTCCCCACAGCCTGGAGACCTTGGGGGCCCACAGCAAGGAAGAGAAAATAAAATCCTCAAAGATACAGGGAAGGAGGCCTCATTTTAACCTCAGAAAGAGGGAACAGGCACAAAGTTCAGGTGCAACATGAAGGTCAATGGGAGGGGCATTGGGGGGGACAGCATAACACATAGGAATCAGATGAAATTGAAGAATTCTTAGGGACGCCTGCGTGGTTCAGTCAGTTAAGCATCCAGCTCTTGGTTTCAGCTTAGGTCATGATCTCAGGATCGTGAGATCCAGCCCCGTGTTGGGCTCCACACTGGGCGTGGAGCCTGCCTCAGATTCTCTCTCTCCCTCTCCCTCTTCCTCTGCCCTTCCCCCACCCCTTCCTCTCTAAAAAAAATAATAATAAATCAAAAAAAGAAAGAAAGAAAAAGAATTTTTGCTGATTGCATTCATTGTGATAATGATGGGAACACTTAGAAAACCTCAGCTGTTAGAGATACACATAGAAATTACAGGTGAGATGGCATGATTTCTGCAATTTAAAATGCTTCAGCAGAAAAATAAATAAGTAAATGAAAGAATGATAGCACCCTATTTTTTTAAGATTTTTTTTTAAGTAGGCTCCACGCCCAGGGTGGGGGGGCCAGCATGAGACCCAGCACGGGACTTGAACTCATGACCCAGAGATCAAGGCCTGAACTGAGATCAAGAGTAAGTTGCTTAACTGACTGAGCCACCCAGGTGCCCCTATAGCAACGTATTTCAATCTAGGTGCCAGAGTTCATCATATTTTCCCTCTACTTTTTAACTGATTTGAATTTTCATATAGAGATTTTTTTTTTTTTTTTTTAAGATTCAAAGACAGGGGGCACCTGGGTGGCTCAGTGGGTTAAAGCCTCTGCCTTCAGCTCAGGTCATGATCTCAGGGTCCTGAGATCAAGCCCCACATCGGGCTCTCTGCTCAACGGGGAGCCTGCTTCCCCCCCCCCCCCCGGCCCCGCCTGCCTCTCTGCCTACTTATGATCTCTCTCTCTGTCAAATAAATAAAATCTAAAAAAAAAAAAAAAAAAAAAAAAAGTTTAAAAGATGTTTCCTTTAAAAAAAAAAAAAAGATTCAAAGACAGATCCTAGCCTGTTGTTCTTAACCCTTCGCTGTGGCCTAGGAGCCCTGCGTTCTTGGCCCAAACCAATCTCTCCTGCCTCACTTGGCACCACACATTCTGTCAATCACCCTCCTCCATCCACTGCCCTCCTTTCAGGGCCTGGAACAAGACAAGCTCATTCCCATCTCAGGACTTGTAGGCTTGATATTCCTCTTCCTAGGGCACACTGGGCCCACCCTTGAAAGGGCCCCACACTTGCAGTTTAATGTGAAAGACAGAACAATGCCTGCTCCCCAACGAAGATGTCCATGCCCTACTCCCCGAAACGGGGGACTATGCTACCCTACGTGGCAAAGGGGAACCAAGGATGAAGATGAAATTAAGGTTGCTGATCTTGAGATCTTACGATCGAGAGATGATCTCAGGTTATTAGGTAGGCCCAGTGTAATTGCTTTGGCTCTTGTAAGTGGAAGAGGGAAGCAGAAGAAAACCAGAGAGCTGGCAGCATGAGGACTTGGCCAGATGTCGCCAACTTTGAAGGTGGAGAATGGGTATCATGAGCCAACGAATGCAGGTGGAAGAGACAAGGACGTGAGTTCTCCTCTAGAGCCTCCAGTAGGAACAGCCCTGCTGACACATTCATTGTAGTCCAGTAAGAAGCATTTGAGACTTCTGACCTCCAGAACTGTGAGAGAATCAATCAGTATTTTAAGCCACAACACTTGTGGTAAGTTTGTTATAGCAGCAATAGGAAACCAATACAGTCGCTGCCTTGAAATTGCTAATTTTATCTTTGAATTTATGTTTTGCAGAGGAAGCCAGATGAGATAAAGGTGCACGCACCGAGGGGTTCAGCTCAGGCACAGTGAGTTCTCGGCTGCCCACTGCCCACCCGACCCCCAGGGCCCCAGCTCACCCAGTCTCCCCACCTTCACCCCCAAGCCAGGCTGCTCTCCACCCAGGGTAGCAATCAGATCACAGTGATGGGAGACATCTGCATTCTGCCACTGCCCTCCATCCCCACTGGGAGCCTGAGTGCAAGCCCAGGCAGGGTAGAGTCATACACACATCAGGCGGTACCCTTCCCCATTCCAGACTAGCATCAGCTTCAACAGGAGACTCCACAGGGACCCCTCCCCCACCCCAGCCCAGATCCTGAGCACACCTCAGCACCGAGGCTGCAATGTCTTGGGAGCTGCCCAGCCACCATGGGTTGGGGCTGTAGGGCCACAGGAAGAGGAGACTGATGTCCCCACCCCCCAGCCAGAACCCCTCAGTTTCATTTCACATTGAGCCCTGTAAATTACACAACCCTGCCTCTTCTGCTAACAAAATTTTCCCAGCTCTCCCCCATGCCTTTCTTTCATCACTTCTCAGCTGCAGCTAGAAACCCCCACATCAGAGAGCCCTTCCCCAGCCCTGCTTCAGTCACTTTTTAATCCTATGACCACGGTTTCTCTCTCTTAGGACACTCAGCAAGAGCTGACATTATCTTGTTTCCCTACCTCACTGATTCACTAAAAAGAGCCCACTGTGTGCCGAGCCCTGTTCTAAGTGCTGGGGATGCGGCAAGCAGGGCAGACAGACACCTGCCCTCCTGGAAAGGATGTGCTCATGAGTTCCACTGATTGTTAATTACGTCTTATCCCCTCAAGAATAGACTGCCATACACCCAGCACCTGGCACAGTGCCCAGCCCATAGCAGGTGCTCAATTAAAATATGCTACACAATTAGAGCACATGGATGGCTTAGTCCGTTGAGTATCCAACTCTTTTTTTTTTTCTTTTAAGATTTATTTTAGAGAGAGGAGAGAGAGCGAGCAGGGGGAGGGGCAGGAGGAGAAGTAGGGAGAGAATCTCAAGCAGACTCCGCACTGAGCGTGCAGCCGTGCGGCAGCTCCATCCCACAACCCTGAGATCACGACTTGAGCCAAACCCGAGTCAGAGGCTTAACTGACTGAGCCACTCAGGTGCCCCAGAGCATCCAACTCTTGATATTGGCTCAGGTCATGATCTTGGGGACATGGGATAGAGCCCCAGTCAGGCTCCATGCTGGGCATGGAGCCTGCTTAAGATTCTCTCTCTCCATTTGACCCCTCTCCCCATGCTCACGCACACACGCATGCTCTCTCTCTCTTTAAAAAATAAAAGTAAAAAATTTGCTACACAACTGACCATATGAATAATGAGTGGCTTAGGCACTCTGCACTGTGACCAGGCAGAACATGGAAACATCCCTCTTCATCCTACAAAAGTGTGGGCCATGAGGATCCGGGGAAGAGAGGGGGCGGTGCCCAGTTCCTGAACCATGTTCCCTTAAATTAGCCTCACAGATGTCCCGCCATTATCAGTCAACAGTTTATTTGTATATTTAAGTGAAGTTATTCTGCTAATTGGACATATGTCTTACGGTTCTACAAGGAAAAGTCTATTAAAAAGTCTTGCTGTAACAGGCAAGAGCTTTGAGGGTAGTTTTATTCAGGGACAGGAAAGGAGCTGAGTGGATTTTAATTTGGTAGAAAATAGCTGCTTGGGGCCAAGATGGTGAGAAGCGGGAAATCAAGAACAGGCTATTAGATTATTAGTGCGGTTAACAAGCGTCTCCATCAACCTTATAGCTGCAGACTGCCTTCCACCAAGTTTATTCGTTACATCATGGCTTTCCATCTACCCTGCCATTCCAGGTAGTCCCATTTGGGGGACGTGGACGCTGAGGCAGGAGAAGTGCATCGCACCCAAGCCAGGAGGAGTTGCACCTCCCAGCCCTGTGGCCTCACCTCCTGAGCACATGAAGGTGTGAGAATTGTGGAGTCAGGGATAAACAGCCCAGAGGGTTTCAGGTGAGGGCTGAGGGGGTGAGAGAGAAGGTGAGGAAAACTCTGGTTTATCTCGGCTTGACAAAAGGCTCAAACTCCCTTGTATGGCAAGAAAATCCAGGCCTCGGCTGTTGGACTAGAGGAGCTCTAAAAGTTCATCCGGTCCAGATGAGAGAGCAGGAGGCACACGGTTATAGGCAAGGGCTAGGGAGCCACGTGTTTGCAATTAAATCACAGACCCTGTAATGAGTTGAATGGCGGTACCCAAAAAAGGATGCCCTTGTCCTAAACCCCTGGACTCGTGACTGTGACCTTATTGGAAAAAAGGATGTCTGTACATGTAACTAAGGTAAGAATCTTGAGATGAGGTCACTGGATTGCCCAGAAAGGCCCTAAACCCCAGGATAAGTATCCTTTCGAGCAAGAAAAGATAGAGGCAGGGCGCCTGGGTGGCTCAGTGGGTTAAAGCCTCTGCCTTCAGCTCAGGTCATGATCCCAGGGTCCTGGGATCAAGCCCCGCATTGGGCTCTCTGCTCAGCAGGGAGCCTGCTTCCCCCTCTCTCTCTGCCTGCCTTTCTGCATACTTGTGATCTCTCTCTCTATGTCAAATAAATAAATAAAATCTTTGAAAAAAAAAAAAAAAGAGACAGACACTGGAGTGACACAGCCACAAGGCATGTCTGAAGCCACCAGAAGGAGCATAGCCCCACTGGCACCTTGATTTTTGGACTTCCGGTCTCTAGTACTGCGAGAGAATACATTTCTGTTGTCATCGGCCACCCGATTTGTGAAGATTTCTTATAGTAGTTACAGGACGCTAAAACACCTGCTTACTAGCCATAGATCCTCAGACAAATCACTTAATCCGTGCCTCCATTTCTTCATCTGTAAAATGAGGGTAGATACCTCAGATGGTCGTGAAGTTAACGGGGATGAGGTAGAGAGAAACCTTAGTGCCGGGTCTGTCCCGCACTGCTCGGCCACTTCTTCTTAGCCTCAGAAGCCCGCCTGAAGAACTCAGTAAAAGTAAGGTTTCTCAGGCCTCAGCCTAGAATCGCTGAAAACAAATCTTTATAGAGTCTAGGGACCTGCACTTTATAAGGTCCTCAGGCATCCCTGATCACCTGAGACCCGTCCCCACCCCTGTGAGAGCCAGCCAGAATCTCTTCCGTTTCCGGAAAGCTGCCCTTCCAGACGGACCTCCCCGCCATCCGTGGCAACCCACTGCAGCAGGAAATCACCTTCGCAGTAGGAAGTCCTAGCTGACGAGGTCCCTCATCATGTAGCATCATCCCACTTCCCGGTACTACAGTCAGCAGAGGGAGAAACAGCTGGGGCGTGGTGGAAGCACCCAATGCAGGGCAGGAAAGGAAACCGTGCAGGGTTTCCAGTGGGAAAAGCAATAAAGCAATAAAGAAGCCCAGCCATGGTTAGTCTGGGATGGAGTCTGAGATGAGCAAGGACAGTGTCTCCAGTTGGCGTTTCTCCAGCTCCTTCCTCCCTTACGTGGAGGCTAACCCTCAACACAGCATCAACTCTGGGGAGCAGTACTCTCTGACCTCCTCCACCCACCCCACAGGAAGCAGGTACTGGGAACAGTTGGTGAGTGGCTTTGTGGCGGCAGGAAGCCAGCCTTGTGTGTCCAGGCAGCCTGGGTAGACAAGAAAGCTACAGATGCCCGCAAACGTGGAACTGGCTAATGCCATAATTGCGCCGACCAGTACGGGGGGATGCCTAGCACACGGCAATGACCTCCCATCACCAGAAACACAAGGCTTTTTTTTTTTAAGATTTTATTTATTTGACAGAGAAGCGAGAGATCACAAGTAGGCAGAGAGGCAGGCAGAGAGGGAGAGGGGGAAGAAGGCTCCCTGATGAGCAGAGAGCCCGATGTGGGGCTCGATCCCAAGACCCTAAGATCATGACCTGAGCCGAAGGCAGAGGCTTTAACCCACTGAGCCACCCAGGCGCCCAACACAAGTTGGGCACTTGTTTCATTTCAGCTGTGGGCTCTGGAAAGAGATCACTGCTTCTAAGCAGTGGCAAATACCATCTCCTCAGGCAACTTCAAGTCCAAAGCAGCCCCAGGAGATGAACAAGGTGAGCTAGGAGAGGAGAAGAGCTAGAAAGAGAGTGACCAAACCCATTAGGGGAAAGACCACGGCAATGGCGGGCCGAGCCAGAGCTCAGCTCAGCATCTGCTACAGATGGTGCAGCCTGTTTCTCCCGGGGTGACCCGGCACCAGTGATGGTGTGCAAAAAGATGGTGAGAGGCGATTTCCGGTGGTACCCAGGACGCTTATTTGCATATGCAGACCCCCCAAAAAAGAGACAGCTAGTCTATCAAGCCTGCAATCTTGCTTAGAACAAAACCAAGTAAAGGAAAAAGTCAACAGGATGAAAAATAGCATACAAATACATGAATAGCTGGTTTCCAAGAAGCACATGGGAATGATAACCAATGAATTCAAGATGGTGTTTGCTTCTGGTTTTGTAGGAGGAGGGCTGGAATCAGGGGAGTACCCTAACGGCTACAATTGTGTGGGTAAGGTATTATTTCCGAAATCGTGCAGTGAGAAGAGGGATCACTAAATTGTTTCTTATACCTTCCCTTAGAACTTATATATTTCACATTTTTTTAAAATGTCCTACATTTCTTTAGAATACAAGGGGTATACAGGTCCATAGGTCACTCGTACATCTAGAACAGTCAAGAAGACAATGTGACATGTGCACGGCCTGCCTGGGAACTACCGAGAAGCCACCGCACACTGAGCGCAATCTCCAGGGAGGAGCCCGAGTGACACCCTTTTCCTCCAGGGTCCCCGTGGATGGAGGCAGCCCCGCCAAGTCTCTCCTCAGAGCACACAAGGCCCAAGTTGCGAGTCTCTTCCAGAGCTCTCCCCAAATCGGGGCCACCATGCAAAGTTGTGCAGGTTTGCAACGCTGTGCTCAGAAAGGTTTGGGTACAAAGCTAAAAAGGAGACCCTGGGTGCCACTGCAGACTCTGTCTCCTTTTCCACAGGCCTGATCCTTACATGACCCAAGCAGAGCACATTAAATGCAGCTCATGCTCCTGCAAAAATTATCACAAACTCTGAGAAAGCCAGTCACCAAGACGGCAAGGATTCCATTTCTCTCCTCCGCTTCTGTGTACAAAACTCTCTGACAAAATGTTCCAGGATGAGAAGGGAAAGCAGCAAAAGGGGGCCTGAGGGACAGGGTGCATGAAAAGTCACCCAAAAGCTTGCAC
>JAQQSY010007390.1:0-10486 GCA_028646535.1 Procyon lotor
AGTCAGAGAAAGACAAGTATCACATGATCTCTCTGATATGAAGAATTTGAGAGGCAAGGCGGGAGTTTCGGGGGGTGGGGGAGAGAAATGAAACAGGAAGGGATGGGGAGGGAGATAAACCATAAGAGACTCCTAGACTCAAGAAACGAACTAAGGGTGGCCAGGGGGGTGGTGTTTATGGGTGGGCAGGGATAGGTTGGCTGGGTTGCGGACATTGGGGAGGGTATGTGCTGTTAAGTGAAATGTGTAAGCCCGACAGTTCACAGACATGTACCCTGGGGCAAATAATACACTCTATGTTAATAAAATTGAAAAAAAAAATACACATGTCGTGAGGCAGCACCAGGAGTTCAGCATACTATTTTCCTCTAGTCTTCTGATTCTATGGTTTTATGGGGACCCTATGACCCCAGGTTGTCGTCCCCTCGTTCTTCCATCTTGTCTCTGGGGAAGGGGCCTGCTACATTGCTTTTCAAGAAACCCTTGCTTGAGCAGAGTTTTCCTGCCCCCCATGGGCTCTATGGAAACCAGGTTTTTGGGGTTTTGTTTATCTCACAGTTTTTGTTCTCTGGCTGGTTTCCCTGCCTTTTTGTAGAGTCAGGGCAAAGGAAAATGTTCGCACCCAGAACTCGGTCCCAGAGTAAATTAACTATGGTCTGCTCCTCTCTAAGCCCTCCAGAACACACAGTTTACCCCTCTGCAAGCACCGCTGAAAACCACAACCTCCCAAAGGGAGTGAACGCCCCCAAAAGCAGTGCACACCTCTGATCCTCCCAGCAGTTGGCCCAGGGCCCCACTTGTCTCTGCCCCCTTGTACCTCCACAATCATGAGCAATCCTGGTCTAGGTGGGTGCTAGTGGGTTTGGTGGCAGCTGTGGCAGAGGTGGCAGCAGTGGCTGTGGCAGCTGTGGTGGCAGGCAGCCCTCCAGTTCCACAGGTACAGGTCCACCCAATTGGCTGCCCCAGTCCCCAGGTTTGGCCCTTAAGCTCCTGGATTCTGTTGGGGCACTGTTACTGGGCACTTCCCATCTCAACACCACTGATCTGCAAGCTATCGATGGTCCCCAGGTGTATGACACTTTTGCACTGGGGTATTATTTTACTTTCCAGTGGGTACCTTCTGGTGACTCTTTCTCCATTCTGTTTATCCTCTGATATCTTTCTGAGCAATCACAACTCTGTCCTTTCTACCTCTTGACTGAAGATCTTCTGCCCCTGTAGAGATCCAGAAGTATAATCTTACATCTTAGGCTGATTTTGTGTGTGTTCAAACTGGCTTGGTAGATATCCAGCTAAATTCAGGGGGGCTGGTTGAAATGGAGTCCCCCACTCCTCTACCATCTTGACATTGGTTTTCTTTTTATTTATTTCTTCTACTATGTTTAGTTAGCCACCATATAGTATACATCATTAGTTTTTGATATAGTGTTCAACAATTTGTTAGTTGCATATAATACACAGTCCTCAGAACCACATGTGCCCTCTCTTTTCTGAAGCCCTCGGTTTGTTTCCTGGAGTCCAGAGTCTCCCATGGCTTGTCTCCCTCCTTGCTGTCTTCCCATTCAGTTTTCCCTCCCTTCCCTTGTGGTCCTCCATGGAATTCCTTATGTTCCACATATGAGTGAAACCATATGACAATTGTCTTTCTCTACTTAACTTATTTCACTTAGCATAATCCCCTCCAATTCTACCATGTTGATACAAATGGTGGGTATTCATCCTTTCTGATGGCTGCCTAGTATTCCATCATATATGTGAACCACATCTTCTTTATCCATTCATCTGTTGAAAGGTATCTTGGCTCCTTACACAGTTTGGCTGTTGTGGACATTGCTGATATGAACATTGATGTGCATGTGCCCCTTATTTTCACCACATCTGTGTCTTTGGGGTAAATACCTAGTAGTGCAACTGCTGGGTCATAAGGTAGTTCTATTTTTAACTTTTTGAGGAACCTCCATACTGTTTTCCAAAGTGGCTGTACCAGCTTGCATTCCCACAAACAATGTAAGAGCATTACCCTTTCTACACTTCCTAGCCTACATTTGTTTTTTCTTGCTTTGTTAATTTGAAATGTGAATGTTGTGACTGTTTTTTCCATGTCCTGAAAATAAAGGTCAATTGACATTTTGATTATCATTGTATTGAGTATGAAAACTATGGATGTTCTGTTTTGAAAGTTGGTTTTGAGTCTACCATTATACTAGGGGACTGATATACCGTGTAATCCCCATCATATGCTATAATACCATTAACTCATCTCCTTCACCCAACCCCATATCTCCTCCCAAGGCCCTTAGGTCAGAGTAGCATAATCAGGCCTGTTCCTGATGAATCGCTGAATGTATGGCACTTAAAATGGGATCAGGTGACCCTGCATTTTAATTGTGAGTTAGGCCTGTGATGTGACTGTCACATGTGGGGTTTTATGATGACATCTCTCCTTACTGCAGCCACCTAGGTCTTCATCCTCTAACTAGACTTGGATTCTAGTTGCATATAATATGCAATTGCATATAATATGCAAACTCTGCATACTGCAATTTGCAAACTCTGCAAAAATGCATATAATATGCAAACTCTGATTGATTTATTTCTCTCAGCATAATACCCTCCAGTTCCATCCATGCTGATGTAAATGGTAACTATTCATCTTTTCTGATGGCTGAGTAATGTTCCATTGTATAGATATACCACATCTTCTTTATCCATTCATCTGTCAATGGACATGTCATCTCTTTCCAAAGTTTTGCTATACATTATTTACTCTAATCATTAAAATCTTCTAATAGAGTATTGAAAAGAATTTTATTTTCTTTTCTGAAGTTTTTCAGATGTTCCATTAAGGTCCTTCAATATATTTTTTGAAGAGTCTTCCCATGGATTCTCTTGACTTTCCTAAGTAAATCAATTAAGTAATCAATTAAAATTTAATGGTAACAGTAATATTGTTTATTTCTAGTAATTCTCATAGTATGTGTTTGTACTTGCTCAGGGATTACCCTATTACTTATACTACCTTCAAGCAATCTTTGTTTTGTTGTTTATTTTATGTTCTAAATAATTACATTTGTGGTTAGAAAAGAACAATAATTAATTGTATAAATGTGTTGGACATAAAACTGTATAGAGAGAATGACCTCAGCAAGGTAAATAATACATATATCCACATCTGCACATAGAGACAGAAAATAAAAGTTTGAAAGAAATATGTTTACCTATGGGTGATTTCTTTTTCTCTCTTTGCAAGATTATGGCTCTTTAAATGTTCTACTTTATAAACACAAAAAATTTTTAAATATTTTTGAGACGTGCCAAATATTCTACTTTTGTTACAACCCTAAAAATCATTCAATCAAAATACAGCATTTTACAAGCATGTATCCTAGCAGACAAACATATCAAGTATAATAAGCATATGTTACTTTTAAGTAACTTTTTTTTCTGAGCCAGATTAAATCTTCATTCATTGAGGAAATTTAAAGCAGCCTCTTGTAAATTGTGTGAGACTGATGAATCACAGACCTGTACCCCTGAAAGAAACAATACATTATATATTAATAAAATATAAAATAAAATAATAAAATAAATCAGCCTCATTCTGGTAAAATTTAACTATTCCTGTTTTTAATTTTTCAAGTAGCTTGATAAGCAGGAAACTGTCCAAGCTTTCAAATCTGCTTATTAACCTTACCACAGTATCTGACCTGTGATACAATTTTTCTTGGCAATATCAATGTTGATATTGTTACTTGAAACATGACTGGAAGTTTACAGCCTTTAAAGCCAGACTTACCATAATTCAAGTCAATGTTCTGACACTTACTGGCTCTGTACTTCTTAAACTGGTCACAATTTTTCCTGAACTTCACTTTCCAATTCTATGCAGTGAGGTTAAATAGATGTTATTTATTGTAGTGTTGACATTTTCAAGACATAGTAATTGGAAATAAAATCCTTGTCATCATTCCTGGCTTTTCTTTTTTGTAATTTAAATTCAATTAGCCAACATATAGTACATCATTAGTTTCAGATGTAGTGTTCAATAATTCATCTGTTGTGTATAACATCCAGTGCTCATCACATCATATGCCCTCCATAAAGCCCATTACCCAATTATCCCATCCCCCCACCCACCTCCACTCCAGCAACCCTCAGTTTGTTTCCTATAGTTAAGAGTCTCTCATGGTTTGTCTCCCTCTCTGATTTCTTTCCATTCAGTTTTCGCTTTCTTCCCCTATGATCCTCTGCACTGTTTCTTATATTTCACATATGAATGAAAATATATAATTGATTTTCTCTGATTGACTTATTTCTCTCAGCATAATACCCTCCAGTTCCATCCATGCTGATGTAAATGGTAACTATTCATCTTTTCTGATGGCTGAGTAATGTTCCATTGTATAGATATACCACATCTTCTTTATCCATTCATCTGTCAATGGACATGTCATCTCTTTCCAAAGTTTTGCTATTGTGGACATTGCTACTATAAAAATTGGGATGGACGTATACCTTCGTTTCACTAAATTTGTATCTTTGGGGTAAATACCTGGTACTGCAATTGTTGGGTCATAGGGTAGCTCTATTTTTAACTTACTGAGGAACTTCCATAATGTTTTTCAGAGTGGCTACACCAGTTAGCATTCTCACCAAAAGTATAGGAGGGTTTCCCTTTCTCCACATCCTTGCCAACATGTCTTGTTTCCTGACTTGTTAATTTTGGCCATTCTAACTGATGGTATCTCATTGTGGTTTTGATTTGTATTTTCCTGATGAAAAGTGATGGACATTTTTTTTTTCATGTGTCTTTTAGCCATTTGTATGTCTTCTTTGGAGAAGTCTCTGTTTATGTCTTCTGCCCATTTCTTGACTGGATTATTTGTTTTTTGGATGTTGAGTTTGATAAGATCTTTATAGATCTTGAATACTAAACCTCTATCTGATTTGTCATTTGCAAAAATCTTCTCCTATTCTATAGGTTGACTTTTAGTTTTGTTGACTTTCTCCTTTGCTGTGCAGAAGCTTTTTCTTGGTGAAGTCCCAATAGTTCATTTTTGCTTTTGTTTCCCTTGCCTTTGGAGACATGTCTAGCAAGAGGTTGCTGTGGCCAAAATTGAAGAGATTGCTGCCTCTGTTTGCCTCTAGAACTTTGATGGATTCCTGTCTCACATTTAGGTCTTTCACCAATCTTGAGTTTATTTTTGTGGATTGTATAAAAAAAAATTGGTACAGTTTCATTCTTGTATATGCAGCTGTCAAATTGTCCCAAGGCCATTTGTTGAAGAGACTACCATTTTCCCATTGGATATTCTTCCCTGCTTTGTCAAAGATTAGTTGACCATAACATTAAGGATCCATTTCTAGGTTCTCTGTTGTGTTCTAAGGATCTATGTGTCTGTTTTTGTGCAAGTATTATACTGTCTTGGTGATTATAGCTATATAATATAGCTTGAATTCTGGCATTGTGATACTACCAGCTTTGCTTTCCTTTTTCAACATTCTTCTGGCTATTCAGGGTCTTTTCTGGTTCCATGCCATTTTTAGGATTATTTGTTCCAGCTCTGTGAAAACTGATGGTATTTTGATACAGATTGCACTGAATATGTAGATTGCTTTTGGCAACATAGACATTTTAACAGTGTTTATTTTTCCAATCCATGAGCATGGAATATTTTTCCATTTTGTTGTGTCTTCCTCAATTTCTTTCAGAATTGTTCTACAGTTTTTGGAGTACAGATCCTTTACCTCTTTGGTTAGGTTTATTCCTAGGTATCTTATGGTTTTTGGTGCAATCGTAAATGGGATTGATTCCTTAATTTCTCTTTCTGCTGTCTCATTGTTATTGTATAGAAATGTAACTTATTTCTGTGAATCAATTTTGTTTTTGTTGTTTGTTTGCATTTATCCTGACACATTGCTGAATTGGTGTATGAATTCTAATAACTTGGAGATGGATTCTTTTGGGTTTTCCACAATACAGTATCATGTCATCCGTGGAGACTGAGAGTTTTACTCCTTCTTTTCCAATTTGAATGCCTTTTATTTCTTTTGTTGTTTGATTGTTGTTGCTAGGACTTCTAGTACTATTGAACAACAGTGGTGAAAGTGGGCATCCCTGTCATGTTCTTGACCTTAGGGGGAAGCTCTCAGTTTTTCCCTGTTGAGAGTGATATCTGCCGTGGGCTTTTCATTGATGGCTTTTATGATTTTGATGTATGTTCCCTGTCCCTGCACTGTGGAGCATTTTAATCAAGAAAGGATGTTGTATTTTGTCAAATAATTTTTCTGCAACAATTGAGAGGATCATATGGTTCTTGTTCTTTCTTTTATTAATGTGATGTGCCACAGTGATGGATATGTGAAGGTTGAACCACCCTTGCAGCCAAGAAATAAGTCTCCCTTGGTCATGGTGAATAATCCTTTTAATGTACTGTTGGATCTTATTGACTAGTATCTTGGTGAGAATTTTGGCATCCATGTTCATCAGGCATATGGTCTGTAATTCTCTGTTTAGGTGGGGTCTTTGGCTTGTGGATCAAGATAATGCTGGTCTCATAAAATGAGTTTGGAAATTTTCCTTCTATTTCTATTTTTTTTAATTTTATTTATTTTTTTCAATGTTACAAGATTTATTGTTTTGCACCACACCCAGTGCTCCATGCACTTCAGAAGAATAGATTCTCCTTTAAATGCTTGGGAGAACTCCCTTGGCAAGCCATCTAACCCTGGACTCTCATTTATTGGGAGATTTTGATTATGCTTCAATTCCCTTGCTAGTTGTGGGTCTTCTCAGGTTTTCTATGTTTTAGTTATGATACTTATTTTTTTAAAGATTATTATTTATTTATTTATTTGACAGAGAGAGATCACAAGTAGGCAGAGAGGCAGGCGGGGGTGGGGGGGAAGCAGGCTGCTTGCTGAGCAGAGAGCCCAATGTGAGGCTCGATCCCAGGACCCTGAGATCATGACCTGAGCCGAAAGCAGAGGCTTTAACCCACTGAGCCACATAGGTGCCCCTAGTTATGATACTTTATACATTTATACATTTCTAGGAATGAATCCATTTCTTCCATATTGCCTAATTTGTTGGCATATAGTTGCTCATAATTTGTTCTTAAAATTGTTTGTATTTCCTTGTTGTTGGTCATGATCTCTCCTCTTTAATTCATGACTTTATTTATTTGGGTGTTTTGTCTTTTTTTTTTTTTTAAAGATTTTATTTATTTATTTGACAGAGAGAGAGATCACCAGTAGGCAGAGAGTCAGGCAGAGAGAGAGGGGGAAGTAGGCTCCCCGCTCAGAGCAGAGAGCCCGATGCGGGGCTGGATCCCAGGACCCTGAGATCATGACCTGAGCTGAAGGCAGAGGCTTTAAACCACTGAGCCACCCAGGTGCCCCTGTCTTTTCTTTTTGATAAGTCTGGCTAGGGGTTTATTGATTTTATTAATTCTAGGTGCATTGATGTATTCTGTTCTTTTGGTTTCTGCTTTATTGATTTCTGCTCTTGGCTTTATTATTTATCTTCTCCTGCTGGGTTTAGGCTTTACTTGCTGTTCTCTCTCCAGCTCCTTTAGGTATAAGCTTAGATTGTTTATTTGAGATGTTTCTAAGTTTTTAAGACTTGTGTACTTCCCCCCTAGGACTGCCTTTGGTGCATCCCAAAGCTTTTGAACAGTTGTGTTCTCATTTTCATTTGTTTCCATGATTTTTAAAAATTCTTTAATTTCCTGGTTGATCCATTCATTCCTTAGTAAGATGTTCTTTAACATCCAAGTGTTTGAGTTCTTTCCTAATTTCCTCATGTGACTGAGTTCAAGTTTCATTGCACTGTGGTCTGATAATATGCAGAGAATAATCCCAAACTTTTGGTACCAGTTGAGATCTGATTTGTGACCCAGTATGTAATTATTCTGGAGAATGTTCCATGTGCATTTTAGAAGAATGTGTATTCTGTTGCTTTAGGATCAAATGTTGTGTATATATCTGTAAGTCCATCTGATCCAGTGTGTCAAAGCCCTTGTTTCCTTGTTGATCTTCTACTTAAATGATCTGTCCATTGTTGTGAATGGGGTGTTGAAGTCCCCTACTATTATTGTATTACTATCAATGTGTTCCTTTAATTTCGTTATGAATTGGTTTATATATTTGACTACTCCCACGTTAGAAGCATAAATATTTATAATTGTTAGGTCTTCTTGTGGGATAGGCCTTTTAAGTATGATATAGTGTCCCTACTTATCCCTTACTATGGTCTTTGGTTTAAAATCTAATTTGTCTGATATAAGGATTGCTACCCCAACTTTCTTCTGATGTCCATTAGCATGCCAATCTCTTCCAGTCCTTCAATTTCAATCTGGACTTGTCTGTCCTCTAAAAAGTGTCTCTGGTAGACAGAATATGGGTGGGTATTGCTTTTTTATCCAATCTTATACCCTATGTCTTTTGATCAGAGCATTCATTCCATTTATGTTCAGAGTAACTATTGAAGGATAGGAATTTACTGCCATTGTATATTACCTGTATAGTCCCTGTTTCTGTATATTTTCTCTGTTTCTTTCTGGTCTATGTAACTCCTCTTTCTGGTCTAAGTAACGCCTATGTTACTTTTGGGCTCTCTGCTTTCAGGATCCCCCTTTAATATGTCTTGCAGGGCTGGTTTAGTGATCACAAATCTATTATTTTCTGTTTATCTTGGAAGTTCTTTATCTCTCCTTCCATTCTGAATGATAGCTTTACTGGATAAAATAATCTTGGTTGTATGTTTTTCTCACTCAATACCCTGAATATATCATGCCAGCCCTTACTGGCTTGCCAGCTATCTGTGGATAGGTCTACTGCCAGTCTAATGTTCTTATCCTTATATGTTAAGGTTTTCTTGTCTTGAGCTGCTTGTCTTTATCTCTGAAATTTGCAAGCTTCACTATTATGTGTGGGTGTGTTGATCTATTTTTATTGATTTTGAGGGGGGGTTCTCTGTACCTCCTGGACTTGAATGCTTGTTTCCTTCCCCAATTTAGGGAAGTTCTCAGCTATGATTTGCTCAAATACACCTTCTGACACTTTCTCTCTTCTTCTCCTGACACCCCAATAATTCTAATACTGTTTTAATTAATAATTATAATATTTTGTTTTATTGTATTGCTGATTTCTCAAACCCTCCCCACATGGTCCATTAGTTGTTTTTCTCTCTTTTCTTCAGCGTCCTTCCTTTTCATTTTGTCTTCTATGTCACTGACTCTATCTTCTGCATTGTTTACCCCAGGCATTAGAGCATCCATTTTAGACTGCCTCTCAGTTAAATCATTTTTAATTTCAGCCTGATTAGATTTTATGTCTGGACTGAGATTCTCAACTATCCTTTATGCTTTTTTCAAGCCCAACTAATATCTTTATAATTATTATTCCAATTCTAGTTCCGACATTTTACTTATATACATATCAATTAGATCTATGGCAGAGTATTACCTCTGATTCTTTCTTTTGTTGTGAATTTCTCCTTCTAGTCATTTTGTCAAGAGAAGAATAGAGAAATGAGAGAACAAAATAGAAAATATCAACCACAACCCCAGTGAAATACACAGTAGACAAATCTGAAGAAGTCAGAAATCAAAAGAGAAAAGAAAAAGGGGGGAGAATATAATCTCATAGAAGGACTTAAACGGGGTGATCCACTTGGTTCTGGATGTATTTTGTTTTCTTTGTTAGAAGACACTAAATCTCAAGATTTTAAAGAACACAAAACATATATATATATACAAAAATAAAATTGAATACAATGAAAGGAAGCCAAACATGAAGAATATACCTATAAAATAATGTAAAAATTAAAATTAAAAAAGACTTAATAATTGATAAAATAAGAAACCATTGAAAAAGGACAAAAAGGGAAAGAAAATTTAAACTGAAAGCCTAAAGACTCATGAGAAAAAAACTTCAAATTCTATATAGTATTTTCTCCTAGCATAGGAGTTTCTCCAGTTCTGAGTGATCTATAAACTTGGTATTCGTCTGATGTTTCTGCTGGTCTTCTGGGGAAGGAACCTGTAGCACTGATTCTCGGGTTTCTTTGCTTGGACAGAGTTGCACCACCCTCTTTGTCAGGGGGTCAGGCTCAAAGTAAGCTGCTTTAGATTGCTCTATGTGGCTTTTGTTCCTTGAAGCCTTTTCACACCACTTTAAAAAATGAAAAAAAAATGTAAAAATGTCTGTGCCCCAATCTCCAGCCCCAGTGTTGAATGATTGCTGCCTCCAGTCTTCAGTGCACCCTTAGGGAAAAGTAGTCAACTACTTTTGTGTGTGTCAAACTCTGCAGACTCCTGTGGTGCACATCCACACCAATCCTCCCAAGTGGCTTGCTCATCCCCTGTTTGGGAAGCAGTTGCCCAATCGTGTGCACACATACGTCACTCCTCCAAGGGAAAGCAGGGTCTCCCAGTGGTTGTCACTTGCTGGGCCCCTGCTTGGAGAGCAATCGCTCAATCAT
>JAQQSY010007391.1:0-10485 GCA_028646535.1 Procyon lotor
TCACCCACGATCCAGGCAGGGTGCACTCTGGAAGGTTTAGGAGCAATTGGGATTCACCACCAAAAAGAAAGAATAAGGATAAAAAAGATAGAGAGTAACAGAAAAAGAGGGAGTCTCAGCCAGAATGGGCCCCAACAAAAAGATTCATGAAGTATGTAGACCCACAAGGACAAACACATAGATCGATGAGAGTAGATAAGAAATAAAAGAACCTAGTCAGAATGAACCATAGGAATAAGTTTTTCTATAGTACCAGAGCAAAAGCAAATAGGCAGTAACTCTGACAGAAGGATAAGATGGGAGGTTGGTTATAACTCCTCGTGTGCGAGGACGGTTATTTATCATTGTATTAAGCCTCTAGATATAATGTTAAGTAGTTTAAAAAAATAAAAACAAAAAACAAAATCAAAACAAGAAATGTGAAAACAAGTGAATAAAAATTAAGAAAAAAAGAAAAGAAAAGAAAAGAAAAGTGAATGGAGAAAAAACTTGTATCTATGAAATATACAGGCTTGAGGGTATTATCAAGCACTTAGTATATTGATTTCCCCTGATGTTGGGGATTTAAAAGTCTTATGGTGACTCTGTGGTTATAGTCTTATTTATTTATTTATTTATTTATTTATTTATTTATTTATTTATTTATTTTGACTTGTCTTCTGGGGGAGGGGCCTGGCCAGTTGTTTTCCAGTCAATCTTGCTTGGGTTGAGTCACCCAGCCCCCCAGTCAAGGGGCAGAGCTCTGTGGAACCCGGTTTCTCAGTCTCTAGCTCTCTGAAGGCTTTTGGCCTTTTGTAGCTTTTTCTCCTTTTCAGAGAGTCTGAGCGAGGGATCTGTCTGTCCGCACCCAGACCTCCCCATCACAGAGAAGCCACAGTCTGCTCCCCTCTGGGTGACCAGAAGGAGCACTCCCCTCCGCAAATCTCCCAGTGCAGCCGCCTTTTCCAGGCAGCGTGCACTCAGCAGTTTGGTGGCTCTGCGGGACTAAGAGCGCTCCCCTGCACTAGGGGCTGTAGGCCACGACGGGGTGTGGTCAGATTCTTGCCAATATTACTGCACCCGCAGGCAGCACAGTTCTTTCCTTTGGTGGTGCACCATCTAGAGAGCGCTGTACAGGGAGACAAGCTGTGGTGTGGGCTCCGGGACCCCAGCAGACTCTCTAAGGTGCTTTCAGGAGCGTTTGCACCCGGCCCACAAAATGGTGGGGGGAGCGGGTCCCTGCCCCCCACTGGTCTCTTAGGGGAGCGGTGTCCTTCCCGGGGGCGTGGGTCCAGGCTTGTGCTTACGCCCACCCCCTTCCACTCGCTGCTCCTCAGAACCTTATGCTCTTTTTTAGTGTTTTTAACCGGACTCTAAGTTATTGCAGCTCGGCAACCACCTGGCTCTTTCCTTTGGGGTATTACTGTCCTTGCGCCACTTTTGGTGGCTCCCTCCCCCTTTTGTGTATCCTCTGTTACCATTTTGCGTGTTCCCGCTTTGCTTTACCTCTCTGCTGCTGTCTTCTGCTCCCGCAGAGATCCAGAAGTGAAGAGTCTTGCTCCTCCATCTGATTTCATAGGTGTTCAGCGTGGTCTGGCAGATACCCAGCTCACTTTTGGGGACAGGTTGCAACAGGGTGTCCTACCTCTCCGCCATCTTGCCCCTTTACCCAGCTCACTAGCCTTTTTAATGGCTTTATTTTCCTTTGTTCCCAGTCTATTGTTTGGAATAATATCTTCCCAATATAAAGTGCAAGTCCACTTCCTCTTCCTTGCAGTAAAAGACCTTGTTTCATTATGTTTTGTTTTTGACGATGTGCGCTTTGTCCATCCTTGGGGTAAGAGAGGCTACTTTCCTTTTCCCCTGGAGGGAAGAAAGGAGTTGTGGTGACTGAGCAGCAATCCATGTAGAGAGCTCATTCCTGGTAGGAGCTCTTGTTCTCCCCCAAGTAAAACAAGGGTATGTTGTTTTTGTTACCATTTCTGTGAATGTATCAAATAGGAGAGAGAAATTAAGCCAAGAGTTACCACTAGTGATATCCAATCTTCCTTTCAGATGTCTGTTTGTTGTGATAAGGATGCATACAAGATTATCAAGGATGAAAATTGTATCCAAGACTACAGATACAGGTAGTCTTGTATCTGAATCAGAGATACAGAATCAGAGACACTGACACGATGGCCATCTCTGGATGGACTTACATTTAATGGATGTAAGGGACTTGTGGTTGCCAACTCTATTTAGGATTGTCATGGATCCTATGTCTTATGTCATGGATCCTCTTGATTTAGCTATTCATTTGTTTAATTTATCTTGTTCTGTTGCAATGAGCCCTAACATTGTTAAATCCTCCTGGCAACTGTCAATTGCTACCCCCACCACATATTCTGGTTCTATAACATGGTCAGAGAAATGGAAATATTTGTGCCATCAGAGGCTTTTATTTGGGGCACTCTTGTAACTCTTTTTCCCCCTCCATATCCACAGTACTCAATGAGTTTTGTTGAGTTCTTATTGTAATAGTAACAGCTAACATTAATAGAGTCCTATTCCCAGGCTAATACTATGAGCACGGATTCAGTGGTGAACTGGACAGGCATGGTCCTTCCATGTGCTCACTGAGCTTAAAGTTGTCTCTTCTTTTTGACAATCCTACTCTCTTTCCCTTACTTAACTTCGCTAGGGGTTGCCCCAATCTCACTGTAAAATACTTCCTGCCTTCTTTGAGAAGACAGACTAACACTGAACCGAAAGGTAAGAGAAAAGGTAGTTTTACAAATAGAACATTTTTATCGTGAATGTCCATGAAGCCTAAATAGAGTAGATACCTGCTGGGTTGCTCCTATCAGTCTGCTCCCAGACCACTCCCAGATGTTCTGGCAACTGTCTACTGTCGTCCACCCCATTCAAATTAAAGTATCCATGTTTATACAAATACAGTGATTCAGAGGTGTGTACTAATCACAGTTTCTGGAAACTTGGAATTGGGACCAAGAGATTATAATCTTATTGTAGAGAGGATGAGTAGTAAATCTTAAAGAAAAGGTTTCTGCCATGGTTTGTGTCTATGCAATGAGAAGCAGAGAAAGCTGCTGTGTGGTGAAAAAGATGAGCTGACAGCTGGGAAAGGGCAGAGAGAGGAGAAACACTGAGATTCCCCTGGAATTTGGGGTTCTTAATTCCAGCTTATTCCCATAGCCTGGCCTCTTCCCAGCTCTTGTGGTCTATGGGCCCCTCCTATGTCCTTGTAATACATTCTTCCTTGCTTAAACGTGTTCAGGTAGATATCTATGAATTTTGAATTATGACACAACACAGGAAAAAGTAAATATTCCTACAGGGAATGTTTTCCTGTATGCTAAAGGCTGAAAAGAAAGATTAGAACTGGAAACATTAAAAAAAAGAAAAGAACTGGAAACATTTGTGTCTGGATCAACTCCGCACTGTCTAAAAACCATCCCCAGACTGGGTGACTTTGGCAAAAGTCACTATGCTTCATGGATCAGTTGGACTTTTGCAGCTCTACCTTTTCTGCCTGGCTCCATTTGTGTGCCCACCATGTGAGTCCTCCTTTGGAGAGAACCAGGAGAAGTGAAGTAGGGAATCACTTGTCATGTATTAAATAACAAATTATACAATGTTGGGTTTATTATACTTATGTAGTCTTACCTCCTGAGTTTGAACCAGCAGTAGTATAACTATCTTGGACAGTACTTTCCCTCAGTACACTTCTGTGACCTGGAGCACCACAAAAATCCTTCGGGGGTTACTGTCACTATTTGTTACCATGCATTGTTTTAGCTATTCTAAACTGGAACCCTACTCTCATCCTTGGCCAGGGCAATTGGTTTATCCTAACAGCTCACAAGCTTATTTTTTGTAAATGACAATTGTAGAACATGTCTGTATTATGGGCTAGAAAGCTCTTGGCATAAAGTCTACACTATTAACTCATCTGTTCAACAAATAGTTATTGAATGATTACTACGTGTCAAGTGCTGCTCTGTTTGCAGAGGAATCTTGCTTTTTTAGTTGAAAATAAAGGAAATAAACAAGAGAGTAAAATGGGTAGTATTTATAAGAAGTGTTAAGTAGAAAATAAAACAGAAGAAAGAGAGGAAGTATCAGGGCAGGGAGAATTAAAATTCTAAGCATGAAAGGTGCCTGGAGAAATTGAATTTTGAGTGAGTATCTGAAGAAGATGGAGGAGCAGGCCACATAGGTGTTTGGTATTTGAAAGAGAGTTTGCCAGACAGAGAACAGGAGTTGCAAAGGTTAGTGGAAGCTTGCTCAGTATGTCTGGAGAACAACAAAAAGGCAGATCTGGCTGAAGATGAACGTGCTGAGGAGAATGTAAATAGAGATGAGGTTAGAGAATAATGAGGGTTAGATTACATGAGGTCACTGTAAACACTCAGGCTTTTTATGAGTAGCAAGCAGGGAGGCTTTGAAGAGTTACAGGCAGAGGAATGACATGATCTGATGTATGTTTTTAACAAGAACGCTATGGTGTGCAGTTGAGAAAAACCTAAAGTCAATTAAAGAAAGAAGCAGGAGGGGGGCACCTGGGTGGCTCAGTGGGTTAAAGCCTCTGCTCAGGTCATGATCTCAAGGTCCTGGGATCGAGCCCCACATTGGGCTCTCTGCTCCTCTCTGCCTACTTGTAATCTCTTTCTCTCTGTCAAATAAAATAAATAAATAAATAAATAAATAAATAAATAAATAAATAAATAAAATCTTTAAAAAAAAAAAAAAGAAAGAAAGAAGCAGGAGGACCAGTTAGGAGGCTTTTGCCATAATCTGCCTGAGAAATAATGGTGGCTTAACTAGGGATGCAGTGGTGAGAATGGTGAGAAGTGATCAGATTCTCGATGTATTTCCAGGAAAGAGCAATAGGATTTGCTATTGGACCAGACGCCGGTGAGAAAGAAAGAAAGAGAAAGGACAATAAAACATCCAGAATTTGGGACTGACTCACTGTAATAGGGAGTTCCTATTTCCTGACATGGGGAAGACATCAAGAAGAGTGTATTAGAGCATAACACTTGTTAGACATCAAAGCAAATATGTTCCGGGCACAGATGGACATTTGTCTGCAACTGAATGCAGAAGTCTAAATGATATATAGAAATTTGAGAGCCACTAACATATGACAGCATTCAAAATGATGGGTAGAAATCGCAAAAGAGTGAGAGTAAATAATAAAAGAGAAGGCCATACTTAGATTCATTTATTCTTTTGAGAAAGAGAGAGAGAGAGAGAGCAAGCAAGCATTCATGAGGTGGGGGGGGTCAAAGGGAAAGGGAGAGAGAGAATCTCAAACAGGTTCCTCACTGAGTGCGGAACCTGATGCAAAGGCTGATCTCACAACTCTGAGCTGAAATCAAGAGTTGGAGTGTTCTTTTACTTCTTCTTTTTTTAAGATTTCATTTATTTATTTGACAGAGAGAGACAGAGAGAGAGCACAAGCAGGGGAGCAGCAAGCATAGGGAGAGGGTCCTGGGATTGATCCCTGCATCAGGCTCTCTGCTCAGCAGGGAGCCTGCTTCCCCCCCTCTCTGCCTGCCTCTTTGCCTACTTGTGATCTCTTTCTGTCAAATAAATAAATAAAATCTTAAAAAAAAAAAGGTAGGAGTACTTGCAAATGTGTTTTTACATGTTGATGGAATCTGTCTGCAGAGTAGAGAACCCATCAAGCAGAACACAATGAGAAAATTGTTAGAGCAATGTCCTTTGGTTGGCAAAGGGAACAGAGCTAGGGTGTAAGGGGTGGCGGCACAGGAAGAAAGGCAGATACAGGTCGATGGGTAGGTGAGGGGGTGGGAGACACGACTATACTTTGATTTCTGTATGCTTTTTGGAAATGAAATAAAATTTCTGGTTAATATATTTCTTTTTTTAAAGATTTTATTTTTGACAGAGAAACACAGTGAGAGAGGGAACACAAGCAGAGGGAGTAGGTAGTGGGAGAAGAAGGCTTCCCGCTGAGCAGGGAACCCAATGCAGGGCTCGATCCCAGGACCCTGGGATCATGACCTAAGCCGAAGGCAGACACTTGACGACTGAGCCACCCAGGCGCCCCAGCATATTTCTTTTTTTAAATACAAAGATAGCCATGGCAGATGTACTGACCCTGGGATGAAAAGAGTATCTTTATAATCTGAAAAGTCTGCACATTGCTAATGATGTCACCATGAACAGTGAGACAATGGTGTACTGATATTCCAAGACAGCCCGGTGGCTTTTATCCCAAATAGTTTTTTCTGACACTGTTATCTAGACATTTTAAAGTGTTTTTCTTAACAAGCAACTCTATTAAAATAACCCCACAATAATTAGTTCTTTTTATCTAAACATCAGCCAGTTGTTAGTTTAGATCTTTGAGTCAGAAAGTTTTCCTTGCTATTTTTTTTTCTCAAAGTGTACTACATTCTTGTTTCCTGGGCATTAGTATGTGTAGTCTAGTCTATTCCAAAAGTTGGTAATATATGGCTGATGATTGCTCCATTCATTCAATTTGCAATTTATAGCTACTTTCCATTTCAAGCTATTAAATGTGGGAACATAGGATAATGGACCATTTGCTGAATTGCTGATACGGAGGCTCATACTGCAGATCGGAAGGGATAATTCTAAAATGTTCAAACAATGTTAGGAAAAGGCTTTTTATTTGTTCATTGGTTGAAAAAAAGGCTCTGTAGAGTGCTCTTTTTTTTAAGTGGAATCACTGAAAGTCAAGATTGAAAAACTAACAAATCACCTGGTCTCATCATTCATTTGATGCTTATGCTCCCTTATAACTTCCTGCCTGCTGAGTGGTGGCCTATCCTTAGCTCCAGCACCAAGGAAATGATTAGTTTACTCCTTTACATCAAAGTGTTCTCTTGTCATGAAAAATATTAGAGCCATTCTTGATAAATTAGTAAATTTTTATACACGGCAATTAAAATCTACAATGAAGGCATTTGAAAAGAGGACTTCTTTGATAAATAATTTTGTATGGCAAAGGATTACGTTAATTTAGTGGTATGATAAACCTAAGGATGTCTGGAAAAAAGCACCACAGGCTAGGAGCATGAGATTTTTAAGATATTTTAAAAACAGAACCTGAAAATTGGGGGAAAGATTGTCTCAAGTCACTGTAAGGTTATCTCTAAAATAACTGAATATTTTCTCTGCATTTTCTGTTTTATAACCCAGTGGCAGTTGCAGCCTGGTAAAAATTGGAAGTATTTTCTAAGAAATTGTAGTTGATTTTATTTTTTTAAAAGATTTACTAATTTATTTGGGGGAAGCAGAGGGAGAGAATCCCAAGCAGACTCCATGCTGAGCACAGAGCCCAATGTGGAGCTCCATTCCAGGACCCTGAGATCATGACCTGAGCTGAAATCAAGAGTCGGATGCTTAACTGACTGAACCACCCAGGCACCCTTGTTGATTTTATTATATAGCAATATAGTGAATCCTCGGGATCATGGAAGAAAGGAGAGGCATAAATTACCCACGTCATTCTTGGGGGACTAGAAGAGTCCCAAAGATGTTATATAGTATGGTGGGTCATCCTGCTTCTGTGGGGGACTGTGGACAGTCATAAACAACGAGAATGCCACTGGGATTCCAACCCTAAGAGGAATCAGGTAAGGCGCACTTACAGTGCTTTGCAGAGTACATGCTATGCTCTTTTGTTTTTTTCAGAGAAAGCACAAGGTTTTATGTAAGATTCTAAATGCAAATTGGACATCCTGCTCAAGTAGAAGAAGATCCTTAAAGTCTATATTTATGAAAGATCATCAGAAGTCCCTAAAGAGAAAAAAGAAAATAATACAAAATGGAAGCCAGCAAGTATGTGATTCTATTAAAGCAAAATGGAATCCAAATCTGAATCAAGATGTTGACCAGTGTGAGAAGACAAAGCACAGGAGGTAGGGAGCCTACACAATAAAAACCAGACTCTAGGGTGGGAGGGAATGGGGAAGAGGAGCCAGCAGGGCAGCAGTCGGGGAACAAGTGTTCCCCAGCACCAAGCAAAGATGACACAACTGACTAAACTCGATATATATATGAGACTGAATTCAGGAAAAAAAACCCAGATTTGGAAAAAAAACGAAACTTCTTGAGGTACCAATGACTGCATGGGAACATATTGACAGGGGGGAAGAACTCTGTTGGGGCCAACACAGGAACACTTCCAGCAGTCACCAATGGCCACCAATGACCTTCCCTGCCTTTCCCTCCTTGCCTTTACTGTTTCCATGACCTTGGCCCTCTCTACTTCCTGTAATGTTCATCTTCACATTAGAAGAACATTCACAGTGCTCGCCCTCATGTGATGTGCTCTGGATCGTATGCAGAGTGGACTGGAGTGGGAGCTGGACCAAAGTGCAGGCAAGTGAAGTAGAACTTTGGGATTATGTGAAGACTTTTGCATTATAGACATTAAGTTTGAGAGCGAAATTGGCAAAATAATAATTGTTTTCCCAGTTATTACATTTAATAGATTTCTCCTCTCATTTTCTTCTAACATCATACCATGTGTCTGTTATGTAAAAGAAAGTTTTATGCAAACTGCATATATCTCTGGGTAAACTACTTTAGAAATGGAAATAATTCTAATGGGCTCAGGTTTATCAGCTTTAATGCTGTTAGATGAAAATACTTGAGCATGTCACAGCTGAGTAAATATTAAAGAAAAACAGTGAATGCTTTAGGTAAATAACTAAGAGCAAGCCACAGGCCAGCCAAATTCTTTCATTTTAATTACTTTTAATCCCTAGCCCTTGTCAAAAGAACAGGGAAAGAGATGTCCTCAGTAAAATTCAAAATCTTATCACCAAGTCAAAATTCCCTTTATAACTAAGTTACAGGTGGAAATCCACTTTTAAAAAAATTGCCTTTGGCAGGTTGTTAACACAGCAGTACTATCTGCAAATACACTTGTTTAAACAGATTGCCTTTACTCAGCAGGCTCATTAATCACAATTCAGGTTGCTATCAGGAGTGAAAATTACTGATGTTATTAAATTTCCGCCCCATTACCTTGACTTTCATTGGGAACCATGCATCAATAATTTCCTTCACTAGAAGTCACAAGTTCACCAAGCCAAAAAATCATCAAGTAAACACAATACATTTGATGGTATCTTGGAAACCTAAGGACTCAGTGCAAAGTCTCTTAAGCATTATAGTAATCTGCTCAAGACATTCTCATGCCTTTGCTTCAACAGCCTTGGATATAGACATTTCAAATAGTGTTTGAGAAAAAACCAAAACGCTTAAAGTAATAAATTTCCAGTAATGAGTTTCAACCAATCCTCTGACAAGTCTGTTACTGTCCTCAGTCTTTTTGATAGTGCCCAAATAAGCCTCTGTTTAAGGAACTGGAATCTCTTGACTTAATGAAAGGCTGTCAGTTTCATCTTACTGCCTTCTCCAGGGATGTTCCTGTCCAACGACCCTATTTCCCAGATGTCCACAGGAAACGTTCAGGGTACCCCATCCAGGATTGGTTCTGAGACAGATATCTTCTAAGAGAAATTGAGATCGTAAGAAATAGTAACCAATCAACAAACATTTATCAACTACTGTTCATGGGAACTGAGATAGCCACTAAAGAGAATATAGTACAAGAAGACAGAGTCTTCTGAAACTTTACCATCTAGATTTCTATAATACACATATACACACCAAAAGCTAACTCCTAATACAGAATAGCAGATTGTTAGTGCTAAATGAATATTATGGGTGGGAACAGCAGTAGGACTCTAGAAAACTCACTCTAGAGTATGGGATGAGATCTTCCCAGAGAAGAGAAGTATGGAGTACAATGGAGGGGAAGGGAAACAAAGGAATAAAGGGGGATGGGGAATCATTTGTATTTGAGAGCTAAATGGAGAGATTCTGCAAAAACTATAAATTTGGTTTTGGGCGTTCTGTCAGTGTGTCTATATTTCAAAAATGAATAAGAGTTACCTTTTTTTTTTTCAGTGTTACAAGATTTATTGTTCATGCACCACACCCAGTGCTCCATGCAATACGTGCCCTCCTCAATACCCACCACCAGACTCCCCCATCGCCCACCCCCCTCCCTCCAAAACCCTCATTTGTTGCTCATAGTCCACAGTCTCTCATGGTTCATCTCCCCCTCTGGTTTCCCCCTGTTCACCCCTCCCTTCCTTCTCACAATGCCTTCCATGTTTTCGTTTACGCTCAGCATGTAAGTGAGACCATAAGGTAATTGGTTCTCTCTGCTTGACTTATTTCACTCTGCATAATCTCTTCCAGTGTCATCCATGTTGATACAAAAGTGGGATATTCATGCTTTCTAATGGAGGCATAATATTCCATTGTATATATGTACCATATCTTCATTATCCATTCATCTGTTGAAGGGTATTTTGGTTCTTTCCACAGTTTGGCAATTGTGGTCATTGCTGCTATGAACATTGGGGTACATGTGGCCCTTCTTAGTAATGCATCTGCTTCTTTGGGGTAAATACCCAGTAGTGT
>JAQQSY010007392.1:0-10484 GCA_028646535.1 Procyon lotor
TTTTTTTTTTTTTTTAAAGGTAAATGAGGGCAATGATCATATGGGTTTAGAGCAAAAGCGTCTGGACCTCCTCAGGTACCTGCCCATTACCTTTCTGATGATACTTTTAGTGGGAGAGTCACTTTATAATCGTTTATGTAGCTGACTGTTCTAGGCTCAGAAGCCTTGAAAACGGGTTTATGGGGAGTGATGCTGGGAAACACAGGGTGAGGCTTTACATGGATGTAGCCAAGGAAGGGGGCTTCGGTCCTGAACACTCCTCTAAGAATACTGGCTAGACGAGCTGGAAACAGCACAACATGGTCAAAGAAAGAGCCGCGTGCGGTCTCTGTCCGTGCGTGTCGGGCTGTCATCGGGCTTCTGGCAGGAGCACATTGCCTCTGCCCCGACCCTTACGGGGCCCTCGAGCAGGGTGTGCAGAATTGAAACTCCAGTCCCCAAGGGGGGATGGAAGTGAGATCCCAGTCCTGGGAGGAAAGGGCGCGGTAGGGCAGCTCCCTCTAGGGTTTGGGTTCATGCCGGTTCTCCGGCTGAGCTGCACCCTGGAGTCACCGGGGACCCTGTGATATCCCTTCGAGAAGCCCTGCCATGCTCAGGGGCTCAGTGCTGGGCCCCAGGCTTCCAGAAGGTTCTGTGAAGTCTAGCTCTGTACAGAGGACCTGGGGAATTCCACATCACACTTCCCGCCTTGGGAGCCGGAATCACACAGTGGCTCCAAGCACGCTCACCAGCTATGTGACCGTGGTCGGCTTCTGTTTCTCACCTGGCAGAACGGGATAATCCCAAGACTGTTCCGAAAAGTTGTAGTCGCCAAAACGCCTGTTTACAGCCAGCACTTGCCCACACCTGGCGGGCAGGAAGTCTTTGGCGAGTGCGCGCTGCTGTCACGGCTGTAGCTGGGTATGCCCCCCCCCCGCCACCATCCCGCTGTCCCAGGCTCCCTCCCCCCCGGGCAGCCTGTGCAGACTGACCGCCCCTCTGGTGGGCCTGACCCACCCTCTGACTTGGAATGACGTGGAGTTGGAGTCACAACAGGGGTCCGTCTGCTCATTCCTCGGGGGGCCCCGGGGCTACTCTGCTGAGTCCCTCTCTGTGGAGCTTGCAGTCGAATGAGAGACAGACTGATCCCAGACAAGGAAAACCACCGCAGGGCCAAGTGTTCGGAAGGAAGGATTTAAAGAGGGTAAAGTATGACGGTCCCCGTGCTTCGGAATGCTTGAAGGAGTTCGTTTTTTGGAGCACAGAGAAGGAAGTAGCTTTTCTATCTAGTATATTTGAAATGTGTAGGGCTTATTATCCTACAGGGTCATCGTAATGGAGCTCTATTTCGACACATCCGGGGACAGTTGCCAGAGAATGGGTTATTAACGGGGCCACCTGGTTCCTGGAAACCACTATCACCGAAGCCACCGCCGTGTTCTCGTCTGCCCGGCCGCCACTCTGGCTGTGTCACCCACTGGAGGGGCACAGACTGGAGGGGGACTCGGACGGCTGGGGTCTTGACTCTCTGCCACACGAAGAACAGAGGGGTGCAGTCTCCCAACTTGTAAAGGTTCATTCTCTGCGGGGCCCAGGGTTTGAAGCGATGGGGGGAAGCTGTAGGGAAATGGATTTGTGGCTTAATGGTCTGGCCCAGCGTGTGACACATGGAAGAGGTGAGCCCCTCATCCCCGGAGAGACTACTGGATGATGGGTCTCGAGCCAGGGCCTAGGAAAGGGCCTTCGGGATTGACCAGCAATCGCTGAAATCCTTCCAAGTCCTCAGGTCTTGGTAATTCATCTGTTATTTTGTTGGTCCCCAGCGGGAAATTGTGTCCTGGGGAAATGGGATGGGAAAAGAGTGCGTTTTGTTGGAAGGGCAGGGGGTAGGGAAAGGGGACACCAGAGTGGCAGAGGAGGGACCGCTGGCCGAGGGGCACCGATGCTGAGAACCAGAGGCACACAAAGGGACACGTGTCTCCTTAAGGCTTCTGGGATGATAGCTTTACTATGGGAATATCAGAAGAATCAAAACAGCGGCAGAATAAAAACATATGCGCCGGGCACCATGCTAAGTGCTTTATGTTTGTCCCTACATTTAATTGGCCCCCACGAAGGGAGCAGATGCACTTATTATCCCCTGTTAATGGGGAAACTGAGGTTTAGGGTCATGCGGCTGGTTCGGGGGTTCAGCCTGGCTTTGAGGCAGGGAATCCAGCCTGGAGCCTTCACCAACAGCCCAGCTCCATTCAGGGTGGAAGAAGATAAATTGGGAAAAGGGCCATGGGAGCTGCAGAATGCTGTCTAGGAGTCTTGCTGTGAGCATCTTGCTCCGTGCGTCCCTGGGGTGGTGGGCTGCGGCCCCCCTGCTGAGCCCTGTGTTTGAGGGCCCCCTCGGCTCAGTGGATCTCTGTGTCCTGATGGCAGAGCATAGGATCTGGAGCAAGAAGACTTGGGTTCTTCAAGTCTGCATTTGCAGACTTGTGTGACCCTGAGAAAGACACTTAGCCTCTCTGAACTGATGTCTCAACTCCAAAAGGGAATATTTACAAGAGATACCCTATCAACTTCATAGATCAGAGAGAACAAATAGTAACAACCAACAGTTCTTATTTTTATGTTTTTCTTACATCTCTGACAGTGCCTGTCCCGTGGGGAGCACTTGGAAAATGCCCTGTAAAGACCTTCCGAGGCACCAACATAGCGAGCCACGCTTGGGGGCAGAGGGAAAGGAAGATGCCAAAGATCAAAGGGTAAGTGCCAAGATGAATTCACTTAAATGTTGCCATGTCAAAGCAATAATATAATTAGTTTAAATCAGCAGTGATATAAATCTTGGGGATTTTAGAACAATACGAAGTGATAACAAAATGGTTTAGAAGTAATACGTTTAGGTAAAATAAAACAAAACCAATGAGGCTCCCAGAATGTGCATTATACCTTGGAGATCAAGAAAGTAGACACTAGGGGGCACCTGGGTGGCTCAGTGGTTAAAGCCTCTGCCTTCGGCTCGGGTCATGATCTCGGGGTCCTGGGATCGAGCCCCGCATCGGGCTCTCTGCTCAGCGGGGAGCCTGCTTCCCCCTCTCTCTCTGCCCCTCTGCCTGCTTGTGATCTCTCTGTCAAATAAAAAAGAAAAAAATCTTTAAAAAAAAAAAAAAAAAGTAGACACTAGGAAGTGAAACCAGAAACACAGGCTTGAGAGTTGGGGGACTCAAATCTTATTCCTAGTTCGGCCACAAATTAGTGAAATGGACTTGGAAAGTCTCTTAACTGATCCGACACATTTCCTCATTTGTATGTTGGGTTTTAAAGAAATCTCTTGGGGCGCCTGGGTGGCTCAGTCATTAAGCGTCTGCCTTTGGCTCAGGTCATGATCCCAGGGTCCTGGGATCGAGCCCCTCGTGGGGCTCCCTGCTTGGCGGGAAGCCTGCTTCTCCCTCTCCCACTCCCCCTGCTTGTGTTCCCTCTCTTACTGTCTCTCTCTCTCTCTGTCAAATAATAAATAAATAAAAATCATAAAAAAAAAAAAAATCTCTTCATTCACTTTCCTGAGATGTAACCTTCTAACCCAGCGCTTTTCAAAATACGGGCTACGATGCCAGAGGGAGCTGTGAATTCAATTTAGGGGATTAAGACCAGCATTTTAAAAAGGGAAATAGAATGGAATAGAACATAGAGTATATCACACCTAGAAAATGACTATTTCGTAAAATGTTTGTTCAGTTATGTGGGTGTGTCTGGACTGGAATGACTTAAAAAATGCATTTCCTTTGATGTGTTGTGGTCAGGAAGTTTGAAAACCAGCTCTGCCGCACTCCTAGTGCTGCCTGCCTCAGTTTCCCTCTTTGTACCGGTGCCTCTATAATCTGATCCCTTTGACTTTGCATAAAGATACCAAGGGCCTAGAGGGCAGCACCCTTCTCTACATAACACTTCCTCTCCCCTCTACGAGCTCAGAGCTGGTAGGGAATAAGGTGTTTATAAAGGAAGAATGGAGTTGCCGGATTAATCAAATAAAAATAGAAGCCTGCGGTTAACTGTGAATTTCCGCTGTACAGTGAGTCATGTTTTAGTATAAGTATGTCCCAGATATTGTGCGAGACATACTTACACTACGAAATGATTCAGGGTTGATCAGAAATTTAAATTTAACCAGCCACCTGACTTTTATCTGGCAGCGCTAAGTAAGTAATAAATAAAGAACAAACGGGAGAGAAAGTTTCCGAAGATTGCGACTTTAAGTGCCCAAACTACAAAACTTTGTGCTTTAATATGATCATAAATGAACAGCTGTATTGTATTATGCAAATTTATGTTAAGTTATTCACTAACTGTCATCACGCTCCAATAAAAATTGTATATATGACATTTGGAAAAAAATGGCATCTTCTGATAAGAGTTCTGTGTTGTATTTTGGTGGCGCTGATTACCTTTGGCTCGCCTGAATGCTGCAGCCACAGACACACAGGGCCGAGGTCTTTGCAAGGGACTCCCTGAATTACTTATGGTCTGTCTAGATCCTCGAGAAAATCCCAGGGAGTGGCCAGGGGCTGCTTTCCCTCCTCCATTTTCATGCCTTTCAGAAGAAATGCAAGTCAGGGTCGAAATTAGCAGGGAAGAACCACCCCCACCCCCTTCATCTAGAAGTTGGCTGTTTCCCACCAGTAAACACTGTGCAGTATGAAGGTTAGCCTCACTGGACAAGCGAGAAGGGAGATGATTTGGTTTTTAATCTCTGTTTGCCTTCACATTTCTGGGTGATTATACACAAAGGGAAGAAAGCAATTTCTGCTGTTTCCTTTCTATAGCGTCGCTAGAGAAATGCCCACCAGTTGACTAATTCAACATTTAGAGTATAATAGATATGCCTTATCTCTGGGCTGATTTGCTTAATTTTTCACTGATGACCAGCACCCCCTTGGAGACTTCTGGTATACCACCACCATCATCATCATCATCATCATCATCAATATTATTATTTATTTTTAGCTTTTATAAATTTTTTTTCAAATTGTGGAATATTATCTGTGGAAGAGATGCCGGTGCCTGGTCTGGAAAGGTGGGAGGACTTGACGTCAGGTCTTGCTAAGGGCACATCACGTCCCCAGAACCGAAGCTTAGAGGCGGACAGGGAGCAGACGGCCCTGAGCAATCTTTGAGGAATGCCAGGCTGGGCTTGGAAGATGGGCTGTTTGCAGCAGGAATGACTGGGAGGAAGGCATGTGAGGTCTGTACACTTAAAAGGGGATTCTTTGTTCATCCAGAAGAGAAAATACAGACCCTGTCCTGCCGGGGGGCGGGGGCTACACCACCCTTGCTCTCCCACCACAATTGTGGACTCTTCCTGCTCCAAAGATGGAATGGAGGGCCCAGGGCACCCTGGCTACGCTTGGTCTTAGGAGAGAGGCCGACAGGCCCAGGTCTGGAATCAGGAAGCCACACCAAACAGCGTGATCTTGGGTGGTCTCCTAAAGCCCCTTGCCTCGGTTTCCTCATCTGTCAAACAAAGGGATTAGATTGCGTGATCTCTAAGTTTCTTGTAACTTCAGCTCTAATTCATTCCTTCATCCAGCACTGAGCACCTTCTATGTGCTTGGGTGTGATGGAAGTCGCTGCTCTCGGGGTGCCAACGGCCAAGCTTGTCTAGGGGTCAGCAAGCAGAAGTGTGTCATTTCCTTAAGAGAAGCACAAGGAGAAGGAGGGAGAAAAGGAGAAGGGGGAGGGGATAGGATAATGGGATTCTTTCTAAAGTTGCTGACTCCCGATTTTCTGAAAACGTCTGAGAAAGATAAATCCCTTGGGGTGTGGGGCGGCGGGGATCTGTTGCTTTCTTGGTCACTGACTTTCCCAGCTGAGAAGGCAGAGGTAGGTCTCTAATGGCCCGCTGCGGACAAGTAGGAGGAGGTGCTCCTTTCTGGAAATTACTGTCCAAGACAGAGCCCCAGCAGGGAGGGATTAAGTCAATGGACCACTTCATCCAGCTCACACGGAAGTGAATGCACTAATCAGAAGGAAAGAGCATTGCAGCTCCAAAGGCTGTCAAGTTTGATATAGGAAATCAGATTTGGAGGCACGGGTGGTGTTTTCATCATTTCTTCCTGTCCTAGAAAAGAAGGGCAGGTACGCACTTGTAACCGCACACTGTTTAGGTCTCAGCAATGGGACAGGATTTGTTTTGCTGGATTATGGCCTGTCTCCCCAGAAATCTCATGCAGCCTGAGAAGGGTGTTCATCGGGATACCCGCAGACCTTAGTAAGTGGGGATGGGGAGAAAAATGCTACCGGATACGATGAAGAATGACAGGTTTGACATATGAATTATTCCCGAGGGGAGAAACTGTCTGTCTGAAACCCAAGAAACAGAATGAAGAGAGGGATTCTGATATGGTGGATTTTCTGTAGAAAAAAATTGTTTTACATGGAAATATCGATAGAATTTTAGTTTAAGACACCCAAGGGCAGAGGACGAAAATGTAAATTTATCAGATGTTAAGTAAAAAAGAAACCATATACTTCTTGGCTTAGGTTTTTGTTTTTTTTTTTTCATTTTCTTTCTTTTGCTATAGATTTTTTGTGTGGTTTGATCTGTTTATTGGTTGTTGAAGTAAATTAATTTTTTATGGGGAAGTCTGGCCCATCTTAATTTATTAGGATTTCTTAGTTCCTCAAAGCCAAAGATTTAAGTAGAAAATGCCATTTATTCTGATAACGACCTTAGGTCTTTGGTGGCAGAAGACAAGGAGAGGAGCCCCCAAGAGAGGAGGAGAAATGATTTTGGGAACTTCCCGACATCCTGAGAGAGAGCTATGACAGGGTGAATGTGATGGTCATAAATGTGTCCCAGTGTGCATGTCCCCACTGTGGACAAGCATTTGCTCTCATAGAACAATCTGTGATAGACCTACTCATTCCCAAGACAGCACCAGGGAACAGAGAGCTAGAGGATCTGAGTTCACACCTTGGCTCTGTTTCCACCTTGAGCCGTTCCCTTAATCTCCCAGTTTCAATTTCCTATTCTTGAAGGAAATATTTTCTCTATGTGGACATATTGAATTGGTTGTTAGACTTGCTTGGCCCAGGACCAGGTTCAGATCATGTGCTCAATGAATAGTAATTCTTCTTCTTATTATTCATCATGATTATTATCAGTATCATTTGATATTGAATACTTGATGCCAAAGGATCACTCCTTGGTAAAAACAAATTGGAAACGGGGTGTTTCTGAAGCAGACCTTTAACGTAGCTCATGTAAAGAGCATTGAGTTACAACTGGCCGCAGGTTCGAGACTGAGTTAAGGAAGACAGATAGAAGCCCCTGAAATAGTGTGAATGACTCACAGTGACTTAAGTCCAGAAACAGAACTACCAGACAGGACATGTGTCGTGGAACTGGAGACACTTGCCTTTACTGTTTCTAGGTGATTTCGAATTTACGTAATAATCTTGGTTCGTAGGGCCCATTTCTTTACAGAGTTAGGTCGGATTTATTTAACACATAAAATGATTATGAATAATTATGGGACTTCATAAATGTTTACTGTTGCGATGATGACAGTGGTGACCACATCATTAGTAGCTTTCTGGCCTACAAATCACTAATTGGCACCCAGGCTGGGGAATCATTAAATGAGCTTTTCAAGAGGGTAAGAGAGAGAGAGAGAGAAGGAGAGAGGTGGGCTCTGGGCAGCCAGAAACACATTCCCTCTATTCTGAGATAACCTGTGGCCTAGGAACTTCCCTAGCCTCACTAGTCTTATCCAGAAGGCGGAGAACAGCCCCCTCCAGCCCCTGAAGGCGGGGCACACACCAGAGGGCCTCTGGGCTTGGGATCCTCCAGGTGGAAGGGTCATAATCCTAAGAGCTGCCTCCAAAGAGGCGGGTCTGCCGAATGTTCCAGATCAGTCCCCTCGAGGCTCTTGCCAGCAGTGCCCCTGTCTCTCGGCTCTCTGGGTGGGCTGGGGCTAAACCGCAGCACAATACCAGCAAACCCACCCCTTCCTGGTGACCAAAGGAGCGACTTCTCAAAAAGGAAAAAGCAAATCCAGTAATTATGGAGCATATTTTTAAAGTTAGTCCCGTCCTTAATGGTGCAACCCAAGGTCACTGTTAAAGCCAAGTTTGCAGAAGCCCCTCACGGGAATATGGCACCGGCCTTCAGCCTGGTGGCGTCTCAGGGTCATCTGGGGACTTTTATCTTATTATTATTATTATTTTTTAAGATTGTATTTATTTAAGAGAGAGAATGAGTGGTGGGAAGGGTCAGAGGGGGAGAGAGTAGACTCCTCACTGGGCAGGGAGCCCAATGCAGGGCTCAGTCCCAGGACCTGGAGATCCTGACCCGAGTGAAAGGCAGACGCTTAACTCACTGAGCCCCCCCAGGGCCCCCCCATTCTTTTAAAGAAGCATGAAGCCTGGCCTTGCTGCACACCAGCTACATCAGAATTGCTGGGGGTGGATCGATCCCAGACATCTGTGGTTTCTAGTAAGTTCTCAAGGACAGGGAATGCCCCTGGCTGCTCTTAGGCTTTGATATGCACGTGGGCCTCAGTCCTAGTGGCCGCGTGGATAGGAGAAGGACCTAGTTGCCTCAAGTCAGATTCTTCCTAGAGAAGGCCTGGGATCTGCTCTAGAACCCAGGCCTCTGTCTACTTCATTCAGAGAGTCAGGGAATTTGGGGAGCACTCTGCAGGCCTCATTTGGGAGCAGCTGCAGATCAGGGAGGACTTGAGCAGGAAGAGCTTCCTTCTGAGCCAGAGGGCAGGCAGCCCCTTCAGTCTCAGGGTGAGGAAAATGGCACTCGGCAGACATTAACGGCTGGCCCCAGCCAGGAGAGCATCAAGTCCCGTGTCCAACGGAGACCCAGGGAGAGGGAGGACAGAGCTCACTCCTGTGGCACAGGCAAGAGCAGAAGAGGGCCAGGTTGGTAATTAGGCTGCAAGACAGATTTCTCAGGTGCACGTTTCATGCTCTTCACCAAAGAACACAATGAACACGAACCACAAGCAAATGCAACTCATGGAAAATTTCAGGGCCAGTGAACCCCAAGAGAGAGCCCGGGATGGCTGGAGAATCTGTACAATAAAGGAGACAGGATCAGCCTCACCAAAAAGGGGAGAAAACCATCAAGAATGGTGTCTGTGGAGGGAGAAGGAAGCCCTGGGGTGTGAGGTTTGTCTCAGGAATGTTCCCGCTGCGGTGCGGGCGTCCAGGGAGGCAGGTCAGCGAAGAAGCTGCCCTGTACCCTTCATCTTGCACTGCGTGCGCCACGGAGAAAGAGCGTTTATAGACTCAGAGAATGGGCCTTGAAAAAGTCCCAGAGGGAGCGGGGAGAGCCTGGCTGACAGGCAAAGACGGTGCGGACGAAGGGGCCAGATGACGGCGTGCGCCCCCATCTGCTTGGACAACGGACATCATCTCGGCGCCATGGAAGTGTGGTACAGACCCAGCTACAATGTAGCTTCCACCCCAAAAGGTGACCCAGCAGTCCCCCTTTCTAGAAGTGCCGGAGCCGTGGGTGACCCATGCCCCCAGGTAGGACACCCAGGATGGAGCAGCTGCTTCGTCGTCTCTGAACACGAGAGACAGTGCTGAGCACAGAGTCTTCGGGAGATGCGAGTTCCAGTCCCTGCCAGGCCCCTTCCTCGCGTGTAACCCTTGCAAAGTCTCCTTCTCGATGCTTCTGTGATGGTGAGTCTTTCATGCCAAGTTGGTCAGGCCACAGTACCCACATTTAATCAAACAGGAATCTCTGTGGCTCTGCAGATTTTCTGTAGACGCGGCTGGCACGTACAATCAGCCGACTTGAAGTAAGGATCCCCTTTGATTACGGGAATGAGCCTCAGCTGATCAGTTAAAGGCCTTGAGAGCAAAAACTGAGGTCTCCTGGAAAAGCATAAATTCTATCTCGAGATTGCAGCATTGAATCCAGACTGAGTTTCCGGACTGCTGGCCTAGCCTGTGCATTTTGGGCTTGCCAACCCCCAAATGAATCCTTTTGTTAAGACCCCTCTCTCTGTTCCCTGTGTCTCCTCTTCCCCCATTGGTTCTGCTCCCCTGGAGACCCCTCACCGACCCAGCCCCTTTCCCCACCGATTAAATGGGGCTGGTGACAGTTCTGCTTCATAGATCAGTGACAGTCAAGTTCTGTGTGGCACATAAACATTCGGTCGTCACCGGTATCATCACTGCCAGCAAGGAAGTCTGGTTCAGTCCCTTCCTTTCACAGATAAGGAAACTGAGGCACAGAAAGGGGGATGATAGTAGAGTGCGTCTCTTCCAAGGCCCTGTGCCCAGAATCGTACCTGAGTTCATTCATTTCATCCTCAGGACAACCTTACACGCTACGGACTGTTGTTATCCCCACTTTACAGGCAGGAAGACTGAGGACCAGAGATGATTATGCCAGTGCCCATATCACACTGCCAGGGAGTGGCAGCTCGGTGCCTCCGGGTGTGCCACTGGTACCCAGGTCTCGGGGCCCCCTCTTGCCGGTGGCAGTGCTC
>JAQQSY010007393.1:0-10483 GCA_028646535.1 Procyon lotor
AAAAAAAAATAAAAATAAATAAAATCTATCTGTTCAAATAGCTGGTGTGGTTTCTGCCTCCTGACTACCTAGACTGATGTAATTGTCTTACTCATTTTTAAATTTTTGGACAATTTAAGGTTATATCTTAATTGTATATAATGTGCATTTATTATATTTTATTTAAGTAACATTTTCTAAAAAAATAATTGTAACAAATACTATAGATAGAAATGAAAATCAAAGAGGTTTAATTTTATGAAAAACTTAATGCATTGCCCTTATTTATTTTTTTTTTCATTTTACTGCAGACTAATGAATATTTCATCAGAGCCTCACTTGCCTGTGGACAGCCATTTGGGAACTACCTACTTAGTACAAAGGATTCGGTTTTAAATTAAAATGTTTCACTTTGGCCCAGACTCACATGTTTAGGTGATATAATTGACATTTCTGAGCTCCAAATAAAACCAGATTAAGTTCTAAATTTACTTTCGAAAGTTAGGATATAAATGCCAATCATAAAAATTCAGTTTGAGGTGGTTAATTTGAAAATCTCTAAGATCAGCCTTGCTCCTTTGGTATCTCATCCGTACAGAACTCTTAAATTTAAGATAAAAATCTTCAGTTTGGTCTCAATAATGTCCTTTCTTCCTTTACCATTTACAGACCCATAAAGTTAAAGATGAATAAGTTATTACATGTAAAATACTCTGGGAAGGAGACTCTGAACTCTTATTCTTTCCTGGGACTCAACCTGTGCTGGGGCTCCAGTTTTAGCAATGAAATAAAAATAAATCAGTTCTTGGTAGCCAAGGACATCACTCATTAGTTTGCCTCTGTCAGTTGTTCAATTGATCAGTTGAAAGAATGTAAGAATGAGTAAAATAATGAATTAAAAAACCCCTCTATCCCAGTCTTTCCATTCTACTTGCCTAACTCATCTCAGAGTATCACCCAGTTTATTTCCATTACTCACGCTCACATATTTTTTTCCTCTTTTTTTCTCATCACATGTTAGTGATCTAGAGCATCTTATCAGAGCATCTTATCTTCTGCATTCTATAATTTTATAGAATTTATAAATTTATAGATTATAGAATTCTATAATCTGCATTCTGTAATTTTGCTTTTATCTCTGAACAATATTTACCTCATAAAAACCTAAACTATATGGTCTCAGGGGTTTATCTAATCTGGGTATGGCCTCACAATAATCTAATTTATTGGACAGGGATTATGTTTTGATTAACACCAATATTTAATATTTATTATTTTAATATTTAAATTTAAATTTTTTATTTATTTTATTTATTTACTTTATTTAAATTTAATATATTTTATTAAATTTAAATTAAATATTAAATTTAATATTTAAATTTTTTATTTATGTGCTAATAGTGAGACAGCCAGTAATTATTTTATTTTTTTCTTTCGATAGAGTACATCTTTTCTGGCTATATAGGAATACTTCAGTGATAATAAAATTTTTTTGGTGAACATAGATTTTAGATATAGGGGAATAGTATGATCCTAAAACATGTTTAAACCAAACTATTTCTAATTGTCCAGTTAAGTCTTCCTAATTGGATAATTAAGTCACTTTTCTGAGATGTGTTATTTTGTTAAACCATAATTATATAGACTTTCCTTTTTTTGGAAATGATATAAATAATACTTTAAAATTTTTATTTACCATATTCTTTGTTGGAACTTATCGTTTTGAATTACATTTATTTCAACTAAAAATAATTAATTTGCTCTGAACTTTGTTTGATCTCACTGTTAGTGTAATTCTAGAAACATGCCATATTTTGGTTGTCTCAAATGGATACAATTTTTTTTTTTAGCTATTTCCTCTTAATTATTTATAAAACCTTTTGATTGTTTGCCAGAAAAAAATCATGCATGATCCTTAATGATGAAAAAAGTCAACAAAAGTTAGGAAGTTCCATCAATTTAGAACAAATAAATGAGCAAAGGTGGTTAAGTCTATGATACCTATGGTGGACTCCTCATGTGATTACGGTCTAACCTCCAACTCAGAAGAGTTGCTCATTACCAGGAATGATCTTCAATACGTGCAATGGGTACCTAGTGACTACATCTATATACTGACCTTGACTTCCTGTCTAACTGACTTATCCACAGTGGTTTATCTGATTTGATCTTGCTCAATCAGATTCTTTCTCTCAATAATTTAAAATTTGGAATTGAGACATAAAGAGTAGAAGTTTTAGGAATTGGATCAGATCAATAGCAACTTTAACACAGTCTGTGAACTCCTGTGTTTGAGATCTCCAGTTCCTTTGCTCTTACTCTTTCTTGGTGTATGTTTTCAAATTAGTCTTTAATTCTGTGAGTTATCCTGGTATCCTACTAATAAGGGTATCTTTTGGTTTAGACTAATCAGGATTGACTATCGTTTCTTGCAACAAAAATACCCCAGTGGACGAAAAAGGAGACGAACATTGAATGAAAAAGGGGTGTTCTTAAATTACCAGAAATTAGAAAGTAGAAATATACTGATTAAAACTAGGTTGAAAATAGGAGTGCCTGGGTGGCTCAGTCAGTTAAGCGGCTGCCTTCGGCTCAGGTCCTGTTCTCAGGGTCCTGGGATCGAGCCCCGCATTGGGCTCCCTGCTCAGCAGGCAGCCTGCTTCTCCCTTTCCCTCTGTGCCCTCGCTCTTGCTCTCTCTCAAGTAAATAAAATCTTTAAAAAAACAAAACAAAACACTAGATTGAAAATAAAATCTTCGGTTATTAAGGCTTGAGGAATTTATTCTTTAAATGTTGCCTTTAACAGACTCCTTTGTAAATAATACTACTATTCTGTTTTGATTTAAATAGCTCATTCCTGTAATGACAGCAGGTCATTAACCTGAAAAATATCTTTTAGTCCAGTTCATAATTATTATAGCTGTTGAAAAATACAAGAAACATATTTTATTTGGCAACTGTATCATATACAATCTTACAGTCTCCGAGAGGGGAGATGAATAACTTTAGTTACTTTCAGAGTATTTTAGAGTAATATCAATCTAGATTTGGGGAGATGGTTCGTACTTGTAGGATATAGGTTTCTATGTTTGACCCACATAACACCTAGCTTTTCAAACTGTTAAATATGAACACTCTTGTATTGTCTCAATCAGAAAACGTGGAAAAATAATTCACTTTGGTAAATTTTGGTTGTATATAGCAACTTAATATGTTGATTGTATATAGCAACTTAATATGTATATGTTGCTAAGATAATTATTTACCTTCATTCATTCCTTCACTTATTCTATAACTATTTATTGTATGCCTATCATGTATTAGGCTCTATACTAGTGTCTGAGATTCATCAGTTAAAAAAATAAAGATCTCTGCTCTTGAGATGCTTTCATTCTAGTTTTAGAATGGATTTACTTTTTGTTGTTGTTAACTCAGCTATATTTCTGTTAGTTTTTCACCAGTTTGAAGCTCATTTATATTTATATTATATATATAATATGTATTGTATATATTATTATATTATATTATTATATATATTATATATATTAATATATATTGTATATATATCATATATATATGATATATATATAATCATTTATATTGTATCAATCAGGATTATTTAGGGTACTTGTAATGTATGAGGGAGAGACTGGTAGTGGACAGCATCCTCTATATAGACATAAAAATTATTTAAAATGTCTATTATTTTGTGTTAGAATTCATTGAGTTTTAGAACAATGTTCATATTTTGATTTTGGTTAAAAAGAGGAAATTAATATGGCAAATTAAGGAGACTAGGAAATTTGTGAATATATATGCATCACAGGCTTATTTAACTATCCTTAGGAATTTTAGCATATAGAGAAATATTTTAAACAACACAAGATGAACAGAAGCACAGTTTTTTATCACCTTTATAAGTTGCAGTGCTGATATGTGATTAACTCTAATGAATTCAACAGTTATAAAGAAATTGTTAAATTGATTTTTAAAACTAAGACCATTGTCACTGTTGACTAGCTACTGTGGGCCGTTTTCATTTCACAAACATTACTTCTGTTTATGAGAGTATCCGTGCTGTGTTGTTGCTGGTTCAGTCTATGGACTTGAACTGTGTGTCAGGATGGAAGCTGCAGACCTTCCTTGTTTTAGTCATTGGGCCTGGGCTCTTTGTGAAAACTCTAAGAACTGGCATGGTTGCTATTCATTCTCCTGAAAACTGCATTTTCTTCTTGATAAATAGACAAATGGAACTTCTCCTACCAATAAACAAAATACTCAGAACAGCAGTTTTTGTTGTTGTTGTTCATTTAATCTTTATTTAACATACAGAGCAATACTGATTTCTGGAGTAGAATTTAATGATTCATCTCTTACATACAACACTCAGTGCTCCTCACAAGTACCCTCCTTAGTACCCATTACCCATCTAGTCCATCCCCCACACCCCTCCCTCTGTCAACCCTGTTTGTTCTCTAATTCTTAAGAATTTCCTATGGCTTGGGGCACTTTGGTGGGTCAGTTGGTTAAGTGCCTGCCCTCAGTTCAGCTCTTGACCTCAGGGCCCTGGGATCCAGCCCCACATTGGGCTCCCTGCTCATTAGGCAGTCTGCTTCTCTTTCTCCTTCTGCCCCTCCCCCTGCTCAAGCTCTCTCTCTCTCTCTTATATGAATAAATAAAATCTTAAATTTTTTCCCCCCATGGCTTGTTTCCCCCTCTCCTTTTTTCTTCCCCCCCTTCCCATATATGTATGTGTTCTATTTCCTAAGTTCTACATGACAATGAGATCATATGGTATTTGTCTTTCTCTGACTGACTTATTTCACTTAGCATAATACAGTCTAGCTCCATTCACATCACTGCAAATGGCAAGGTTTCAATTTTCTGATGGCTGAGTAATAGTCCATTGTGAATGTGTATATATATCACCTTTTTTTTTCCCATTCATCAGTTGGTAGATGGACACTTGGGCTCTTTCCATAGTTTGGTTATTATTGATAATGCTGCTATAAACATCCAGGTGCAGATACCCCTTCTTCCTCTCTTAGAGTAAAAGACAAAAATCCTTACTAATGTTGCTCAAGCCCTACAGAATCTGTTTCCTCTCCCCATTACCCGTTTGGTGTTGTCTCCTCCTTCGTCATAGTATTCCACCATTCTGACTTTCTTATTTTTTCCCTGCTCCTTTGCACTTGTTTCTTTTACCTGTAATGTACTTAAGCTGATATCTTCCGTCCTGTTTAGGCTTCTGAGCAGACATCTCCTTATCAGAAAGGCCTTTCCTGACCATCCTGACCACCCAGCATTCCCTAACCCCCTTTCCTGATTATGTTTCTCATAAAACTTCCATGACTGTTTACAAATATACCCAGGATTTTTTAATTCAGATGTAGTTGAGGCCACAAGATGAGAGAGAATTGTCACTGGAAAAATAGTTTGTTTCAGTTTGCAAGAGAAAGAGGCATTTGGTGCTATGCAGGGCCATATGGAGAAGGATGCGGTGGTGAGAGGCTGCCAGGATGCAGAAGGTGTGAGGGGAAAGCATGGGCTAGAACATTGTGGTTTTTGTGGGAAGAAATGGAAAAGACAGAGTAGGCAGCTGAGCAAGTTTAGAATTGGATAGTTTAAATAATTTGGCAGACTCTGAGATATGCAGCTGGTCCCTAGATTCCACTGATAACCAGGCCCTTACCAACTCTTCCTGGATTATCAATGTGAGCATGAACTTTGCATTTTATACATTTTACTTACCTGTTTTAAAGTTTATACAGTATTGTTACATTCCGTACTCATTTCTGATCTTCACAGCAGTCCTACAAGGTCATTATTTTGGTTATCTCCATTTATAGCAACAAAGACAGCTCCAGGAGGACACGAAATTTTGCCCGAGATGAGTGTAAGTGGCAGAGCCAGAACGTGAATCATTTTCCCCTGTCTTCTCTTCCTTATCATTCCTTTGCTTTAGAACTTCTTGGGGGTTTTCCTGGCTAATAGACAAAATCCTTAGCCTGGCATTTAAGGCTTTTACTATCTGTTTCCGATCTCTCTCTCTCTTTTTTTTTTTGCAAAGTTACATTCCAAGTAAAGTGATCTCTATACAGTAATTTGGACACATGGCACTTTGTCAACTCTGTACTTGAGTTTGCTGTTCTCGCCACTGGAACTGGTCATCTTGGCATGATAGGTCATTCAAGGGCTACCTTTCCTGTGAACTGTTTTCATTGCCTTCTTTATCTTCCCATCAAAGTTCTCCTTTTTCTAAACTCTAACCTTTTTACCTAAAACTCTTACAGAACTTAGAAAAACAAACTTATAATAAATATAGTTATATTTCTTATTTTCCTGTGGGTTTATTTTACTGTTTATAGTTTCTTCTGTACAGTAGAAGCCAACACTGAAAAGTTTTTGTTAGCTGTGGCTCACCTATCAACCTATAAATGTTACCTCTACCTCTACCTCCCAACATCAGCAAGTAGTGCATTACTTTGTATATATTCATACCTGATGAGCATGCATTGAATAAAACATTAATCTTTTGGGTGAATTGGGGTACATTCGTTATAATATGTTATAATTAGCTGAAGCATTCATATGAAGATAAATGGATTAATGAATTGCTGTAAGGCACTTAAGTTTTATTTGAGAACTTTCTGAAATCTCAGTGTGTCCGTGTATACTTGCATTTTAAATAATCCTTAATCAATTAAATAAGTGCCCTTTATACTCTTTGAGTTTTTTGAGCTAGAAGGTTTACATCTTGTACTTAAAACCATTTGAAGTTTGAAGTAGTATTAAAGCCCAACCCTTAGCAGACAAAAAGTACTTTGGGACTAGGCACATTGCAACAAACATATTTTTTAAGATACTTGTATTGTACCATGTAGCATTATATTCCATATTTGTCATATCTTTCTACTTTTTTTTTTTTAAAGATTTTATTTATTCATTTGACAGAGAGAGCTCACAAGCAGGCAGAGAGGCAGGCAGAGGGAGAGGGGGAAGCAGGTTCCCTGCTGAGCAGAGAGCCGGATGCGGGGCTCCATCCCAGGACCCTGAGATCATGACCTGAGCCGAAGGCAGAGGCTTAACCACTGAGCCACCCAGGTGCCCCTGTCATATCTTTCTACTTGCTATGAATATCTCTGTGTTACGTGAGATGCCACAATCAATTGGAAAATTGGGAAAATGCACTTACTGGACAAATTTGAAAAAAGGGTATTATTTCTAGAGCAATTACACAATTGTCAGTGTTTAACAATTTTGCTAAATAGAGACAGGGTTGATATTTAGTACCTGTATTATTTTCTTGCTGCTGTTGTAAAATTACCACAAACCTGGTGACTTGAAACATCAGTTTAGTCTCTTACAATTCTGGAGGGCTGAAGTCCAAAATCTTTATCACTGGGCTGAAATTAATGTGTTGGCAGGGTGACATTACCTCTAGAAGTTCTAGGAGAAAATACATTCTTTGCCTCTTCTAGCTTCTGGTGGCTGTCAGGGTTCTCTGGCCTGCAGCCACATCACTTCAGTCTTCAAGGCCAGCATCTTCAACTCTCTCTGCCTGTCTTTATATCCTTCTCTTCTGTGTGTAGTCAAGTGTCCCTCTTTTAAGGATACATATGATGGCATTTAGGGTCTACCTGAATAATCCAGGATGATCTTTTTGTCTCAAGCTCCTTAACTTCATCACATCTGCAATGACCTTTTTTCCTTACAAGGTAACATATATAGGTTGATAGCTCATTTGTGAGTTTGATTTGTATTTATCTGATGACTAATGAAATTGAATACCTTTCCATATCTATATAGATTGTTATATTCTTCTGTGAATCATTAGCTCATATTTTTTCCTATTGGTTGTCTGTTTTCTTTTTATAAGAAATAGCTTTGTAGTTGGTGCAAATGCTTTGTTAGGTGTATGTGTTGCCAATATCTTTTCCACTCTGTGACTTGCCTTTTCATTTTCTTAGTTATGTCTTTTGATGACCAGAAGGTCTTAATTTTTATGTAGTTCAATTTAACAATCACTTCTTTAATAAATAACACATTCTGTATCCTGTTTAGGAAATCTTTTCTTTGTCATAAGATGTATGCTCCAATGTCATAAAGATGTATTCCAGGGGTGTCTGTCTTGCTCAGTCAGTAGAGCATACCTCTCATGGTCTCTGGGTTGTGAGATCAAGCCTCACATTGGGTGTGGGGATTACTTAAAAATAAAATCTTAAAAAAGAGATGTGTTCTAAATTCATCCTGGAAGCTTTACTTTTAAATCACATTTAGCATTATGATTCATCTGGAATCAATTTTTGCATATGGTGTGAGGTAAGGAAAAGATTCACTTTTTCAGATGGATATGCACCATATTGTCTCCTTTTTCAAATTAACTGGCCATATATGTACAAATTAATTTGATTTTACCAAATTTTGTATGTGATAGAAATTGTACTTGGTACTTATGATATAGATAGAAATAATAGAGGTTATCTATTCTGAAAATTGTCTTGGTTGAGTCAGGAAGATAACATGAGTTAATAATGAAAAATACAGTAATCATATTAAAATTGTATGTTGTGAGTTAAGAGAATAAGTTTTTCTGTGAGGAGATGAGGAAATCTTTGCTAGAGGAGGCAGAATTTGAGCTGGGTCTTGAAAAATGAGTAGGAGTTTGATAAATGCACGCCATGTAGAGAGAGAAATAGTGAAAATACACAGGATTGTCAAAGAGCAGATATATTCATAAAATGGTGAGAAGTTTGCTATAGGAAGCACTGTGCTAGAAGGTGAGATGGGGGAGGACAAGAGAGGAACAAGAGTTGATGAGGCTAGAACATTTTAGGCAGAGAAGATTACATATGTAGAATTAAGTAATTATAAAGGAACATGGCATACTTATGAAATGGTGAGAAATTCAGTATGGCTAGAAGATAGATTGTGTTTGCATGGGAGAGTGGTGAAAAGGAGCATCGGGAGAGATGAGGAGCTAGTGAAGATGAAGATGAAAGTTGCGTTGGGCTTTATTTTGAAGGAAATTAGGGAGAAAGAAAGTTTCCAATCAGCAAGTGGTATAATCAAATTTGACTTTTAGGAAAATGACCCCTGGGGCATAGAGGATAGATTAGAAGGTAGGAGACTGATAGATGGAAATAAAAAAAAATGAGGGTTGGCCAAGGGGTGGCAGTGGTGATGGTGAAAGGGTGTCAGATGTGGAATGAGTCTGATGTATAGTCAAGAGGACTTGGTGACCATGAATGGTGAGGAATAGGCAGGTGTGACAGATGACAAATGTATAGTTTGAAAGACTGAGTGGATGGTCACACTATTAAATGATAGAGGAAATATGAGGAGAAGCTCGGCAGTAGAAAATAATAAATTTGGGACTTAACGGATTTGAGATGCTAGTGCATTAAGTAGTTGGAGACATCTAGGAAAATTAAAAATATGTGTGTGGAACCCAAGAGGGAGGTAGGGAGGTTGCAGTCTAAGTATATATTTGAGAATCATCAGCACAGAGAAGATATTTGAAGCCATAGGAATGGATGAAATCATCCAGGGAAAGTAAGAGGAGGATTAAGAAAATAAGTTTAGAATCAATCCAGACTAACTTGAAGACTTAAGAGGAGTAGAGGAAAATGAGCCTGGGAAGGTGGGATTTTTCCACTGCCCCATCTGTGGTCTCCAATTTTCAACAATAGCATTATTTCTTGTGTAATATAAAATAAAATGAAAAGCAATTAGTATGAAATTTAGGAAAAACAGGAGGGAGTTATGTCTAGAAATTAGGGAAGTTCATAGCTTTAGCTGACTCACAAAGTAAAAATAAACCATATAATTTGTTAAAGAACTTTCCTTTTCCTTTGCTTTTATCAGGATAATGTATGTATAGGGTTAAAAAAATCAAATAGTACATAAAAGCGTCTGATAAAAAGCAACGATTTTTCCTTCCTGCCCAGATCCATTTTCAAGAGCAGCCTATGCTTAACTCTTTTTTTTTCAGTTGTAAAATGACTAAATATAAGCTTGGATAGTATGCTTGTTCCTCTGTATTTTGATTTACTTACTTTAGATCGTGACTGTTGTGCTAGGCAGAATTCTAACATGGCTCCAAAGATTCTCTCCATGGTTTGCATGCCTTGTGTAGTCCTTTTCCCTTGGGAGTTGGTGGTGCCTGTGAATAGTATGTGCTGTCACTGTAATGATTAGGTTATTAGTCTTTTGACTTTTAGTTAATGCAAAAATTATCCTGGGTAACCTATTCAGATGAGCCCTTAAAAAAGGGACCAGGCCTTTAAAAAAAAAAAAAAAAAAAAGATTCTCCTACCAGACTTGAAGAAGAAAGCTGTCATATGTTGGGAGAAGAGAGCCATCTGGCTAGGACCTAGCTGTGGAGAGCAAACTCTGGCTGACAGTAGCAAGAAATTGGGGATTTCAGTCAAACTCCAAGATAGTGAATTCTGCCAACAGAGAGTTTGGAAAAGGGCTCCAAGCCTCGGATGTGATTATAGCC
>JAQQSY010007394.1:0-10482 GCA_028646535.1 Procyon lotor
AAAAATTCTAATTTTGCCTTATTCAATTTTAGTTATGCATTTAAATATATGCATGCATTTTCAATTTCACAGATATAATGTTGTGTAAAACAAACTAGACTCAAAAGAATACCTTCCTGGGGCACTTGGGTGGCTCGGTTGGTTAAGTGGCCAACTCTCTTTTCAGCTCAGGTCATGATCTCAGGGTTGTGTGATTGAGCCCTGGTTGTATGATTGGGCTCCGTGCTGGGCATGGAGACTGCTTGAGATTCTCTCTTTTTCTCTCTCCCCCTCTGCCCCTCCACCCTGTATGTTCTCTCTCTCTCAAAAAAAAAAAAAATACATTCCATTTATATGAGATCCAGGGACAGGCAAAACTAATCTATGATAAAGGTGGTCAAAGGAATGATTACCTTCAGAGATGATTGTTGACTGGATAAGAGCACAAGAGGGTGTTCTGGGTTGTTCAGAAAATATTTTTATCTGGGAGGTTATAAGGGAGCATACCTAGGTAAATACTGTGCACACTCATGGTATGTGTACTTTACTATGTGCAAGTTATAGCTACATCTCAGTGCACTTGGTATATGTATGCATGTATAGGTCTGTGTGCATCTCTGTCTAAGTTTGGATTTAAAAGGACAGCAAATATTTGTATAAGCGTAAAGAAATATTATGACCGTAAAAGATTTAGAATTAGCAATCTGGATGGCTGTGTCAGTCACCTTAGTGATGTATTTTGTAGTAATGTATTTTCCCTACTTGCCTATCTCCTGGGGTGCCACAGAATTATTTTTTCTTCATCATCAGATAATTGGAAATTACAGTCCTAACATAAATTAAAATGAGCATACAAACCTTAGAACACATGGTTTTTATGTCATGACAGCAGAGCTTGAAACTTTACACTGCCCTAATGTAATCCCTCACATTAAAAAAAATATACTTTCTCTCATACTTACTGTGGATAAATTACTCACCATCATTAATCTGAAGATTTCTAATATGACCTCATCATCACCAGTAACGTGCTGTACCACAGTTAAGTAAGTGTTACTCTGGGTAAAGAAGTGTTTTCTGAAAGAATGTCTTGATTTTAAGGTTCATTATTTTCTTTGTCAAGAGGCTGATCTTAAAGTATTATTTTAAAGTGTGTGGTCTCAGTGTCAGAATTCAGTTATTTGTTTTCCATGAAAATCTTTCTCTCAACATACCATGACCTGAGTTTGAGCTAAGGTAAGATTGTATTCTTGATGTGTATCACCAGTCACATACTACCTGAAAAGAAATGTAAACACATTATATTAAATCCTATATCTTTATACAAACTATGAAAAGAAATTTACCTAACAAAAATATGAAATACTGTAGTATCTCCTTTTGTATGTCCTATAAAAATCATCCAGTCTGCATAAATGATTGTTAGCTAATTCTCATGGGTCCAAATGATGTACTTGAATGACTGATGATAGAATTTTGCCCACTTTCAAGATCAAAAAGTTGCATGCGTCTCCTGAGGAATCTTTATCTGAAAAATATGATACACTACTGGAAAAAGAAGTGTCAATTTGATTTTTAAAAATCACTATCAAATATATATTGGGCCATGAGATTGATCTCTTAAAACCAATGTGTATTTTTTAAAAGACATGTTTTTAGTCTTGCATCTAATATTGTGAATATTGCCCTGATAGAATATAAAATATTTCTGTTTTATAAAAGTTGAATCCTAAATTCACTTATCTTTTTTCAATATTTCTAAAATTTGCTAGCCAAAAATGAGTATTAAATCTATTTTGATACGTAGCCAAGGAAATAATTCTTCTCAATGAAATTGAATTAACTCAGAATACAATAGAGGGCATGCAAATATCATATAAAAAAGCAATTGCATTTAAGGTGTCACTAGTTGAGACTGCTCAGCAGATGTTTAGGAGCTTACTTTACCTGGGAAGGCAGCACAAAAATACTAGGGATATTCATATATACGATCATATATATGAGTCACTCTGAGCTTTACAGTGCTATATACGAACAGTCAGTGCTGGCTCTTTTCCAAATTCCAGATACATGTTCCCGTCTGTGTAGTGGACATCCTATGAGAACTTTCACTCTCAGCATTTCCAAAACATACTTTGCAGTTTCTCCTCTGTGTGCCCAAACTGGATAATTTATTGGTAACAAAGGTCAGAAAGTTAGGAGCCACTAAGTCATATTCTACATCCCATAGTCTCCTAATTTCCTCTCCTCTTCCTTCCTATGTCTGCTCCTCCTGTATTGAGTATTCTAAGAGATCCCTAAATTGCCTCCCTGCTTTCAACTCTTCTGCCCTCCAGTATTTTCTTTGCACTGTTGGCCAGAACTATTGTTCTAAAAATATAGATCTAATCATGGTTGTTTCAAGTATTTTAGTGGGTGAAAGGATGATACAAGAATCCTACAGGGGCACCTGGGTGGCTCAGTGGGTTAAGCCTCTGCCTTCAGCTCAGGTCATGATCTTGGAGTCCTGGGATCAAGCCCCGCATCGGGCTTTCTGTTCAGCAGGGAGCATGCTTCCCCCTCTCTCTCTGCCTCCCACTCGGCCTACTTGTGAACTCTCTCTCTCTGTCAAATAAATAAATAAAATCTTAAAAAAAAAAAATTAAAAAAAAAAAAAAGAACCCTACAAAGCTCTGGCCTCAAACTACCTTCCTGGTTTCACTTTCTGCCGTAGCCTTTTTTTTCAAACCCAAATTTGTCTCTTCTTTCTCCTCTCCTAATTCCTGTTCTCCTCTACCTCGTCACTGCCTTGTCCACTAGAGACCAAATTTGTTTTATATATTATACTTTCTCTTTTCTTTTCCTATATTTTTTTTCTCTGTCTCCTGTACAGGCTCTAGCTAATTGTGGACTTTCATCGAGTTTGGCCTTGCCCTGTGCTTCTTTCCTTCTAACAACTCCCTCAGAGAGAGTTTATTTGCTCTCAAAGCTTCAACTGCTACTTCTGCGCTTCCAATGTTTCCTTCACCCAGAGCATGCAGCCTGTAGCTGTTGGCATAACCTTTCTAAAACATAATTTTTGACAAGTTATTTTCTTCTTCAAGAATGTAGAGTGATATTTTTTTATTGCTTATGTCTATAAATGGACGAAGCTAAACACCTTTTTTATAGTTGTAGCTTATATGACATTCCTACAAATGACCCTTCTGTTTTTGTGAGACTTCTTTATTTTCCCTAATCCAAACTACTTCAGCACCAATCTTACCCATACCATGTTGTTAAATTTATTTTCTGTGACTTTTCTCATTGGTCTCTCTTCCTAGAACATTGTTCCAAATTTTCCATGGATCTGGGGACATCATTTAACTTGCAGATTGGGTTCACTTTTCCAGAAACCTTCTTTGACTAACCCTACATCTCTCCTGTCACTCACTTTGGAATGGCTTTGTATCTTTTGTTTTTTTAAAAGTGTTCTTGTACTTCTTTTTGTTATTTAATTGTACCTCCCTAGCTAGATTGTGTAACTGTCATTTGTGTCTTTTGTATCTCTAGCTCTTAATACACAAGAGATGAAGACTTAAATTAATGCTTACTGGAAGAATATATGAATAACAACTAACTCTTATTAAGTACTCACTAAGTGTCCAGTATTGTATAAAGCATTTCACATGAATCATCTCACATATTTTTTATAAAGCTTCTCTGCACTGGTACTAATTAGTACTTCCATTTTGCCAATAGGGAAAGTAAGGCACAGGGAGATGAAATGGTTTCTCTAAGGTCACATGGGTGGCTAGTAGTGACACTAGGATTTGGAACCTGGGTGCACACATAATCACTAACTCAGTTTGGAAAATATGACTTGAAAAGGTTGCGGAAGATACTGCTAATGATCAAATCTTCTCAAGAAATGACTTGTTCAAGGAACATGCTTTATAGCCCTAAAAATTTTGCCACCAACTTTGATACCACAAAATAATAAAAAAGAAGCCCTGGGCTAGAATTGTTTTCACTAGACATTGTTTTGTATTTAACCCTTGGCTAATTATTTTGACTAGCATACTCACCAAGCTCTAAAATTTTCCTGATGCCATCTGAGCAGTGTTGGTTAAAAGAGAGTTGTAGATAATTTGATGGTTGAATGGAATTTACACAATTGCCATATTCCACATCTCACGGAAGATTCATTTAGTTTATAAGAGGTGAGATGGAAGTAAAATTATTATTATTTATAATAATAATATATACCAGTATTATCAGTAAGGTATGCTCTAATTTTAGAAGAATATTATGAGCATTAGACTTCAGTCAGTTTCATATGTTACTATTTCTAATATTAACCAAACTTCGTGACTTTAAAAGAATACAATCCCAAATGCTTCAGGCTGGTTGTTGTTGTGATTAGTCTTCCTCCAGTATTTCAAGCAAGTTCTCCACCTAAGCCAACGATCTCTTCACATGGCAGTTGCACCCTAATACTTTTCTGCCAACAGTGAAAGAAACATAAGGAGAAAAGGACTTACTTGTGCCTGAGGACCATTTCTAGGATAATTTCTTGAGCTTGCTCTGATGCGTTTGTCTAAAAAAGTAGTAAGTCAAGAAGCAACAACCCTCATCACAAATAAGAAGGATATTCTATTCCTCAACCAGGAGAGGTATGTGTTCAAATTCACAGGTAGAAGAACTTGAAAGACATGAGATCAAAGTAAAGAAAACATGTACATGATAGATCTTGAGGTTATTTTTTAATGAATGAATAGTAGAACCCTCAGCTTGGAATTCCACAGCATTGTACAACCAAATCAAACCCTGTTGAGAGCTTTAGAGAAGACTTTGCTTCGTTTAGCTACTGGATTATAGCCTATATCTAAAAAGGCTGCGGGAACCAAGGGCAACAGAGCTAATATGAGCTTTTGGGAGTGATTATACAACAACTTCTAAGAACTAAATTTTGTAGAACAAATTATATAGGAGGTAGGCACAGAAAATAGTTGCAAGGTGGTCCAAAGAAACATTTTACCATACGAGAGTGAGGAGGTAGTTAATGTAATTGTTCACATATGTAGCCATGGGGAAATCATTGGAATTAAAAAAAAAAATGCTAATAACATTTAAGGGCACCTTTTCTATTCTTAAAGAATGATGAAGTCAGGATTACTTAGTTACTGCTTAAGTCCTAGTTTTGTTAATTCTACATTTATTTTATATTAGCTTAATTTTACTCACCTTTGTAAATATCAAGTATTGTTTAATTTTGTTGGCTTATCCAAAATGTTCCAAGCCACTATGTAATGCAGTGTTCTTCCCTCCTAAGCACCTTACGTTTATTTTTAGCTATATTAAAGTTACATTTAAATAAACATATTTTTCCATCTATGGAATTATATTGATGAGGACTTATTTTTTTTAATAAGAGAGCTTCTTGCTTCTCATACATTTCTAAAATGTGTCATTACAAGGTGAGGCTTTTATTTTTATATTTTAAAATGTGATCATTTTCATTATTCCGGGTTCCTTGGCTAGTATCCATTGGTTGTGTGTCTTGAGTACTTAGGTTTGTTTATGTCGAGATGACTTTTCTAATGTTTAGTTATAAACGTGTAAAACTAATTAATGGCTTTCAATGAGGCTTATCCCAAAACAATACGTATCATTCATCAGAACCTCAATCTACTCTTTAGAACATAATTTCACCTTGCACACTTAATTGATCTTTATAACAATATGTTCTAAGGTTTGGCTTCAAATTCTCATTTAGGATATATAAGAATTTCTTTCTATGACATTCTTGTGTCAACCCCATTAAAGCAAAAAGAGTGGAATAGAGGCTGCCTGTTCAAAACTACAAAATGGAAGCTGGCGTTCAGCATTTGTGGTCTGTCATGCATGTCAGTTAAATGACAGAAATGCCTCAGATGTTCTATAACACATTGTGAAAGCTCCAGACTCCAACTAACACAATTTTGGTGCACCCCAGGTGACTTTAAGCTAAAAACCCTAAGTTTGACATTCTTGTCAGTCCACTGACATATACCAAAAAATGTAGTCAGGCTTGCTGCATTATGTTAAAAGCAGATATTTTGTTACCAATTCAGTTTTACCTAGAAAACATCCCTGCTACTCAATGGTGAAACACTAAGAATGAGCTATATTGTTTACTGAACCACCTACTTTTGTGTATCTTCGTATGTTTACCATTATTGTAGAGTTTTCTAAAATCATTTAGAGTCACAGATTATTTAAATAAATTATGATTTGTCCATACCACTGAATTCATTATTCCGCACCCATTAAAAATAAAATGATATGTGTATATGGGTTGCCATTGAAAAGATGCTCATGATAGATGTTGAGTGGAAAAGTTAGTTGCAAACAGTATATATAGCATGATCCATTTTATCCCAACCATGCATGTGCGCGCGCGCGCACACACACACACACACACACACACACCTGTTCAAATGGTTCCCTCAGGAAGTTGGATGGAAAAGTTGGAAGAGTAGAGGAGGGAAGTTAGGGCGCCTGGGTGGCTCAGTGGGTTAAAGCCTCTGCCTTCGGCTCAGGTCATGATTTCAGGGTCCTGGGATTAAGCCCCACATCAGGCTCTCTGCTCAGCTGGGAGCCTGCTTCCCCCCTCTCTCTGCCTGCCTCTCTGCCTACTTGTGCTCTCTCTCTCTCTCTGTCAAATAAATAAATAAAATCTTAAAAAAAATAGAGGAGGGAAGTTAAAATTGTCATTACTTTTCTATATTGTAAAAAATTAACCATAACATTAAAAATAGTTTAACTCTACCTATTAAAATTTGAACTCTATTTAACTATTAACTTTAGGAATAAAATCTATCCAATATAATGTATAATATAATGAAAATATTGACTGTTGATTATGTACCCACATGGGTGTTAATCACTAAACTAGTCAAGGAGAGCAAACCAGCACAGAAGAAATCAGATTGTAGTACATTATTAGTCCATGCAGGTAGTTAGAATGTTAGTAGATTAGCAAGTCAGAACAGTGCAGAGAACAGAGAAGTCTGGGGCACTTCAAAAGTTGTGATCATCGTATTTGTGGAAGGCTAGGAGGTAAGTTCAGACAACAAAGTTAGGGTGAACAGTGTGGTCAGCTTGAAGGTGGATCTTGGTTCTCTGGTTTTCCTAGTGTTTCCCAGGCAAGTGGGATGCAATATCTGTGAAATCAGGACAGAAGCACCAGAAAGGAGATTCCAAATATTACCGCAGCCATTCTTTAGATATCATACATAATGAAAAGAACAGGGGTGGAAAGAATTCTGGCCAATAGTTAAGAAAGAAAACAGAGTTTAGATCCCAGAAAGAAATTGGAAAATGAAAACTCGGGCAGAGCATAAGTGTACAGGTTCATGGTGATGTCATACAAAGGGTATAGCCAATCACTCAAAGATGGGTGCTAGATGACATGTTTTGCTATTCAGCTTTTTGTGAAGGAACATGCTTTTGTGGATAGTGAGGGAGAGACACACCTTTCCTAACACAGACAGACCAGTCCAAGATGGACCATGAAAGATGGAGGGAGAATTTATACAGCACAGGGAGAAGACGAGGAGACTAGAGCCACCACATTATACAGCTGCAGTGGGCACCATTCACATCCTCACACACTGTGCCATGCACAGTTGCCCAGCAGTCCACTGTCCTAACAGAGATCATTACTTTGTCAGAGAATTACTTCAAGGAAAAGTATCAGTGTTTTTAGAGACACTTGCTTTTAGAGACACTGTGGCTCATCTAAGAAACTATGATGGAGGTACCTCTAATAATAATAAGCACAGGCCTAGCCTATTCCTTGGCTATGGTAAATTAATAGATGATTAAATGATTTTGCTTCACTCAAAGGAGCTGAGGTGAGCCATCCAAGTGCAGACTATAGAAATGTCTATTTTGAAGGTAGTAACAGAGAAACTGGATGAGCAATGGGGTGTAAGTACTTCATTTTAAAAAAGATTTTATTGGGGCACCTGGGTGGCTCAGTGGGTTAAAGCCTCTGCCTTCAGCTCAGGTCATGATCCCAGGGTCCTGGGATCGAGCCCCGCATCGGGGGTCTCTGCTCAGCAGGGAGTCTGCTTCCCCCTCTTTCTCTGCCTGCCTCTCTGCCTACTTGTGATCTCTCTCCCTCTGTCAAGTAAATAAATAAAATCTTTTAAAAAAAATTAAAAAAAATAAAAAAGATTTTATTTACTTATTTGAGAGAGAGCATGCGCAGGGGAAATGGCAGATGGAGAAGTAGGCTTCCCACTGAGCAGAGAGCCCTATGTGAGGCCTGAGCCACCCAGACACCCTGAAGTAGCCCATTTTTTTTTTTAATTAAAGGTTTTTTTTATTTATTTGAGAGAGAGGGAAAACACAGAGGGAGTGTGAGAGGGAGAAGCAGACATCCTCCTGAGCAGGGAGCCTGCCATGGGACTCCATCCCAGGACCCTGAGATCATGACCTGAGCCAAAGGCCAATGCTTAACCAACTGAGCCACCCAGGTGTCCCTGAAGTACTTCATCTTTTAGGTGAGGAAAAACATGCACACAAATGAAATCTCCAAGGAAAAAGCGCATGATCAAAGAATAATTAAAGGTGCTGGAGGTGATGACTGCAGAAATAAGTCTGACAAGTATGGACAGTGTAGGTGGAGGAATTCTCTGTAGAGAAGCAATCACTTAACTCTCTGAGATGGCTAACTTAGGAGCTTCTTAACTATATTGTGGGTATCACAGTCACACAGTACAACATATACAGGAGACATTGAATAAAATGTTTTTAACCCAAGTAAAAATAAATATTTCTCATTGGGTTTTTGGCAGCCATCTCAGTCTTCTCCATAAATTTTGGGGATTGCCCACCTTCTGCTTTGATTGAATTAGTTTTTGCTATTGTCCCCGTGGGTGCAAAATCACTAGCAGGTGAGATGATGATATTGCCTAAAATAGAAGACATGTAATGGAGACAGATAACACAGAAAAGACTTTGGAAAATGACATTTCATGGGCATTTTTGAGAAATGAAGAAAATAAATCCATACTGAACCTTCTACAGGATACAAATATTCCTTTTAAAATAAAGTACTTGAGATTTCAGGTATTTGTAAAACTCATGTGCGGTTATTAATGTTCTGATATAAGTTGCAGAAAGAAACAGTAAAACATTAAAATGGAACTGATAAAAGAATAAAATGAAGTTTTTATGATTAATACTGAATTTCTTCAGAAGCTGCAAATCAAATTGACAATTGCACTAAAGCACTAATTTTTGAGATAAGCATTACACAAATATATTCTCTACATTTTCCATACCCTTTATAGAGAAAATATTTGCACCAATTAAAAAAATTATTTGAATATTGGCTTCTGCAATGGTTTCAAGTCAGTATAGGATCAATCAACCTGTGTCTCACACTACTTTCATAATATGATTACAACTGTGAAATCTCTAGTCAGGGGAGAAAAAAAAATCACACAAAAACATGCACATTTGGACCCCAGGTGAAGAAATACTTAGAATTCCTATTTCTTTTTCATCTTCATATCTTCTGTCTCCTTTGGACCAAGCAATACTAAAGAATGCCTGAGACACTCCTTGAAAGGATCAGCAAAGGTCATCACAAGAAGAAGAATTTGGTCTTGTTGATTTTTTAAAATGTAGAATTTATTTGATTAACGATTGCTTCACAAAGTTGTAAGTTATAGTGGCCCACAACTTGATGATATATAATCATGGTTTCATTCTTTACTACAAGTATGACAGGCTTTTGTTAAAATAATGATAATTGTGATTTATGGGATAGGATAGAGGCTGACATATTTTAGCAGGGAAGAATCTGACCATTCTATTTCTGTATTTGGCTCACTACAGCAAGCAAAGAGTAAGTCTTACAAGAATAAGAGTATACTATATTACTTATGATTTGATTTAACAGGCTTATTTTGAGATTGGCAAGTCTAAAATTTGTCCTGTCATAATAGCTATCTTTTATAGTTCATGCTGCTGGATTCATTTTACTTCATGAGTTTGCATTTGACTTTTCCTTCTGATTCCCTGTGATTCTGTGGAATTTCTAAAATATTTTATGAGATGTGTGTGTGTGTGTGTGTGTGTGTGTGTGTGTGTGTGCATGTGGACATGTGCACCTGTGAGCAGCGATGGTTGGATTCTAGTCAGCATACCTGGATTCTAGTTCTAGTTTAGATTCTATCCTTTCCTGATAGCACAGAAATATTGCAATTTAGTAATAGTATGATTTTAAGTATGTTACATACGTACTTCTTCACCTCTTTCCTTGTCTACAAATGGATATACAACAGTTTATCTGAGAATGTAGTTTTAACTGAGGTAACACATAAAAAATTGCTTTGTAAATAGATATATTATGGAATTCAGTTATTATTCACACTTATTCTTTTTTTAATTAACATATAATGTATTATTTGTTTCAGGGGTACATGTCTGTGAATCATCAGTCTTACACAATTCACAACCCTCACCATAGCACATATGTTCCCC
>JAQQSY010007395.1:0-10482 GCA_028646535.1 Procyon lotor
CCTCCTTCCTTCCCTGCACGTCACCCTCTCCCGAGAACCACTGCAGAGACCGGCCGGCTGGGCTGTACTGTGGGCCTCATGCCTCCCCCTGCCCCCCATGCCGCCGTATTGTGACCCCCTTTCTCAGGGATCCGCTGCCATTCCCTGGTTCCCTCATCACTCCGAGATCGCCGCCCCCGTCTGGCCAGCATCCTTCTGCCAACGCCAGGAGCAGGCCTCATGCAGGGAGGAAGGATGGCTCACCCAGAGAAGGTAGATTCCTCGGGAAGGGACGTTGCCTATTCCAAAGGGGAGGGCACGGCAGCCACAGCTTGCAGAGGCCAAAGGGCAAATGTCCGAGGCTTTATTCTCTCGACCCACCAGCCGTTGGCCTTAAATCAAGGACAAGCCTCAGTTGCTGAAATGACATAGCTCTTGACTTTGTACGGGCTGACCATGGCAGTGTCTGCAAAACTGTCAGAAACTCCCATTACACGTCCGGGAATGATGTGGGCAGAGTCACCCCTCGAGGGCCTTGCTGTCCCCGAAGCAAGTGTCACGCAGTTTCCCCCCCTTCCGCATCACTCCAGGCCCTGAGCCTTTCCCCGCGTGTCAGGGATTTATTTCCATACTCGCCAAGGGGGCCGCCTGCCCTGCGAGGTGGATCAAGGGCTCAGAATCACGATCCTAGGAAGAGACTCGCGCTGTGATTTTCTTCAGTGCTGTGGATGCGTGGTGACCAGATCTCACCCTATACCCCCCAGATACCTTCCATCACCGAGGTCTCAGCTGCTGAAATCTCCCTGGCGATCTCCACCCCCTTCCCCGAGTGCCCCTAATGGCGGTGGGATGCTACAGTACGATGAGGCCAGCTGCAGTAAACCTACTTTAGTCTATTTATTATTATTCTCTTAAAAGTAATCTCTACGCCCAACGTTTGAACTTGGGCTTGAACTCACGGCTCCGACACCAAGAGTCCCGTGCTCCACCGACAGAGCCAGCCAGCCACCCCAAACATACTTTAAATTTTGGTGAGCTGATGTTTTAACACCCACAAAATGGGAACAAAGTGTTCCTCGGTAAACCTCAGCCCATCCAGAAGTGCGTGGAGGCTCCAAATAGCTCCAGGCCACGTGCCCTGCTGGTCACAGTAAACACAGTGTCCCGTTCCTTGGAGCCAGCCAGTCCCAAGCCTGCCCATCTGCCTTGCCTGATCTTTTCCGGGAAGCCACGATATAAGCTTTTCGCATCCACGGCTCTGCCCATCCCACGGTCACAACCCCGAGGTCTCTCCCGAGTGCCCTGAGTGGCAGGTTGTGTAACCCTCCGCCTCTGTGAGTATGAAATGACCTTTAAACTTTCTGGCTCTTTCTCCCTGTCCTGGCTCTCAGCCTCCGTACTTACTACTGGGCTCCTTTGCAACTGTGCTTTCCACCAGCTCGCTGCAGCCGATGAGATCACGCTGTGCTCCTCAGGTAGCTTCAAGCTGACATCTCCCGTGACTCGGATGAGCTTTTCCCTAACTGCTGGTCCTTTATCTCTAAGGACCTTTATCTTACTCCTCTGTGCCGTGCATTGTCCTCAGCATGTTTGAAAACTATTTGTCTTTTTCTGGTCAATTTCCTTTTTTTCTCTCTCTTTTTTTTTCTGGTCAATTTCTAAGAGCTCTCTGAGGTTATATAGACCAGCGACCTTTCATCCTGTTGGTTATATTTTCATTTATCGTTTACCTGCTAAGTTGGATGAAAGTGAACTTTGCCATGCCAAGTTTTGATGTTTGTATGTTCAAGGATGTTTATCTCTTCTTTCAGAGCATTTGATTTTCTGGTCTACTTAACAAAGTAGTGAATTCTAAAGTATCTTCTCACGCACAAGGCCGTGCCTTGGAGTTTCTTGTATTTTTCTTCTCCCTTTTTATATTTTATATCGTTTATGTATCTAGAATTATTTACACATAGAGTATAAGGAGGGAAATCCAATGCTAATTTCTTTGAGGTGGATAGGCACTTTTTCCAGTATCATGTGTTAAATAATTCTTTACCTTCCCCTGGATTATACCCCCCTGTTAATCATATCTTAAATTCTCATGTAAAGAAAACTTAATTCTGAATTTTTTACTCTGTTCCACGAGAATTTTTGTGTAACCTTATACCAATACAATTATTTTCTTACTTTATTTTTATTTATTTAAAATCAATTCAATAAACATATAGTGTATTATTAGTTTCAGAGGTAGATGTCACTGACTCATCGTTGCATAGAACACCCAGTGCTCATCACATCACGTGCCCACCTTAATGCCCGTCCCCCAGTTACCCCATCCCCTGACTTCCCCTCCAGCAAACCTTGGTTTGTTTCCTAGACTTAAGAGTCTCTTATGGTTTGTCTCCCCCTCTGATTTCATCTTGTTTTATTTTTCCTTCCCGTCCTCTATATTCATCTGTTTTGTTTCTTAAATTCCACATATGAGTGAAACCATACAATAATTGTCTTTCTCTGATTGGCTTATTTCACTTAGCATAATACCCTCTAGTTCCATTCACATCATTGCAAATGGCAAGATTTCCTTCTTTTTGATGGATGAGTACCAATATGATTATTTAGGTCATTGTGGCTTCGTAATAAGTTCTGAGATCCAGTCAAGAATTTGTCCATCACTGATAATTTCCATGAATTTTCTTTTTCTGAATTTTCTCCCTGGCATTAATTTTTTTTTTAAATATAGATACCAGAAAAATTTGTATATGATTTTAAAAGTTAGAATTCTTGGGGAATTTGAATTATAATAGCTTGGGCATATACATTATTTTATGAGAATTTAAATTTTAATAAACTGTCCAAAAATTTTGCACACATTTTCACTCATTCAAATATTATTTTATGCTTTCAAAGATGTTTTATATTTTTTTTCCGTAGAAGCTCCATCACTCTTGTTAAATTTGTTCCTAAGTATTTTGAAGTTGTTAGGTTTGGAATGCAGGCATTATCTTGCTCATTTCCATTTTGTGGTGCTTTGGCACAAGTTTTGTGTATTTGTATTATACCTAGTCAATGACAGAAGTCTCTAGTGTATTCTAGTATAGTCTTTTCTTTTGTATTATATTCGCATCCTTTAGGACAATTGTACTATAGTCAGTGAATTCTAAAGTATGTCTTTTTTCACAGTAAGACACCTTTTTTATTATCAGATTTTAGTTAAATGATTTTAGCATTTTGTAGTACAGAAAATCACTGCTGTTCTTGGTAAAGTCACACTACTTCTTTTAAAATAATTTAGCTTATGTCTACACTTCTAGTTTATCGATGTAACTGATAGGTAACCTTGTGTAAACCTAAGGCCATGTGATTTTTCGATTCACATATGTGTTGCAAAATGATGGCTCCGGTAAGGTTGGTTACTACGTCTTCCACCTCACACAGTTACTTCTAGGGAGGGTGGTGAGAACTTCTAACATTTACTGTCTTGGCAATTTTCAAGTGTGCAATACAGCGTGATTCACTGGAGTCGCCATGCTGTTTTGATCCCCAGAACTTGTTCATTTGATGAAAGAAAGTTTGTGCCCCCTGACCCCCCTCGCCCATTCTCCCCCACATAGCCCCACCTGGCTGGCGCCAACCTGCTCTCTGTTCCTATGAGTTCAGTGTTTTCAAGAGTTACATACTATCTCGGAAATTAAACTGAGGACATTTTAAATATTTATGTGTTGCGTCATTAAAAAAAAATCACGAGCCTATGACGTAGTATAATAACTAAATAACTAAATCATAGCCTATGACATGAAGAGGACATTTTATGAAAACTAAAAATACTTTCCCAAACAAAAACCCATTAGGGACAAGAGTGATATTGTTTGATATTTTTTGAAAGTTGAATGAGTAGCCAGACAGAAGACGCTGGAATATCAAATCTACTTCTGCATTCCATCTGGTACAACATCCCGCACCTCGTAAAGCTCTGGAAAACTCTATACCACCGTATACCTATGAGATAATGAGGATAAAAAAGGAAAACAGTGTCTTGGTGTCATGAAGACAGCCTTTTTCTCATGCGTGAGAAAGGGACTTCAGGGGCCTCCGTGGGTCCTGTGACTACGCTTTGAGAACCATTGCTTTGAAGTTCAGATGAAATCAGCTTCCTTTGATCCTTGGCCCCCAGAGCTCTTCAATTTTGAAATTAGCAGGTGTGTTATAGTGAATATAAGGGATATAAGAAAAGGAAAGAAAAGTGGTGGGAAAGGGCTACACAGTGCTTGATGTCAATTACTATGAGGATAAAAACGTCTGCATCAGGGGCACAGGGAGCCCGGTCCTTGGCATGCGGTGCCTTGCCTTAAGAGTCTGGATTAACAATGTGAATTTAATTTAAGATAATTGTAATATTGGATTTTGCATAGATTGTGAAAGGGACCAACTGGAAAAATCCCAAGGAATAATATCCTAGTGCTCTTAAAGCCCTTTGCCTGGCACCAGTCGCTTTAGCCACGGGAAAAGTACAAAACTGGTTTATCTTGAGTCAGGTGCTCACCTCGTAACCAATAATTGTGTCTAGAGATGCAGGCTCTGTAAATTGGTTGGCATCGTTGGAGCTTCTTATGACCGAAAGGTCCCACTTCTCTTACAGAATCCATACATCCAAGGAATTATCTTGCTCTCTGAACACATTTTTTTTTCCGCAATAGGAGAAGAGCAAGGATGGGAGCAGGTGCTCAAAGATAGGTGAACCAGAGGAGCGCCTGGGTGGCTCAGTCGGTTAAGCCTCTGCTTTTGGCTCAGGTCATGATCCCAGGGTCTTAGGATCGAGTCTCGCATCGGGCTCCCTGCTCAACAGGGAGCCTGCTTCTCCCTTTGCTTGCTGCTGCTCCCGCTTGTGCTCTCTCTCTGACAAGTAAATAAATAAAAATCTTAAAAAAAAAAAAAAAAGAAAGATAGGGAACTAGAATGCATTAAAGAAAGGTATGGTGATTCCAGGCAAATAAGATGCCAAGCGTTAGGTTAGGTCTCCGCTTGCCAAAGAATCATCTCTGCCAATGGGTTAGATTATATCTAAAGCACTCTGATGACAGAGAGGAATAATCTCTACGGTGAATTGTCCTTAATCCCATGCTAAGTAGATTAAGTTTACTTGACCAATCAAGACACGGAAACTGATTTTTATCGAATATCTAAAAGTTGGTTCCGTTTTGGAAAAATCATCTCTTAAACAGTTTGTATTGAGATTACCAATTTAACTTCACGGAGGAGACAAACTGCAGAGAAAACATACGAAAGCAATGACTGCAAAAATGTTATTACTAGACCAACACGTAGACTTCCTTCAAAAAAGTTGGGAACTCTGGAGTCTATTGGAAAGCTTGCTGCATCCCAGGGAAAGCTTGTCGGGGGAATTGAGCTAATATTGGTCCACTGGAGCCCTCAGGGTCGTAGTGTCGACGCACCCCTGCCCCCCCAGCCTGCGGCAGGCAGCTGAGAGGGTGAAAGCGAGAGGTGTGGGAGGGTTTGCTGGATCCCGGGTGGTCAGGAAGGCATCTGTCTTCTGCGTATCAGTGTTCTGTGTTTTGATGATAGGTTGCTGCCTCTGCCTGCCGCCTGCAAATACAGAGGCTCTTGCCGTTGTTTTATACCCCAAAGGGCATAAATCTTAGTGCGGATCCCGGGAGATTTAAAGGAGCCATATCTGCTTTTGGCTGCCTTCAAAAACAGTTCCGTGGGGCACGAGTTTGCAGGAGGGGCTGACGTCATTCAGTTCCCTTTGTGCCCAGCCGCACAAAATGGATGTTGAGGCAGTGACATCATGCAGCAGCTTAGCTAAACTCCCAGCAAAGCCACATGTTAAAAACCCACAGCTGACCTCACACTTGATGTTGGAAGGCTGAAAGCCTTCCTCCCGAGATCAGGAGCCAGACAGGATGCCCATTCCGACCGCTGCTATCCAACACTGTACAGGGCATTCTAGCCAGAGCCAGGAGACAAGCAACAGAAACAAAGGGCATATTGGAGAGGACGAGGCAAAACTATTCGTAATCACAGACGATGTGGCCTGATGTACAGCAAATCGCAAAGGGCTCACGAGGAAACACGTAGAACTAATAAATGAGCTCAGCAAAGCTGCAAAGTGCAAGACACAGAGATCAGTTGTGTTTCTACACTTCGTAGTGAACTATCTGAGAAAGGAGATTTTTTGACAGGTGCAGAGTTTTTGTTGGGGATGACAAAAATGACTTGTAGTTAATGTTGATGGTTGCACAACGTGGTGAATCCATCTAATGCTGCTGGATGATAATCATTGTTAGGCAGATTTTATCACAGTTAAGACCTAATCGATAGATAATCGTAGATATTAATAATGGCTACTAATTATACGGAGCAGAGATCCACAAAGTGGCACGGCTCACTGCCTGTGTATGTATAGCCCACAAGCTAAAAATGACTTAGACATTTTTTTTTTAATGGCTGAAAAATCCAAATGATGGATCATATTTCAAGACACTTGAAAACTATGTGCATTCCAACTCTTAGTGTTTAGAAGTAAAATGTTTTGGAACCAAAACATTAGCCCAAATGGCGGGATTTGAATGATAGGTTTATCCTTTGTCAGGGCCTTGATATGGTGGCCTCTCCCCAGATGATTCAAATCCAAGCCACTGGTCACCAAAATGGCCTCTCCGTTCTTGGGCACCAGAGCACAAACCTGCCACTTGCATGGCCACAGGTGGATCCATTGTTCCGGTACGTGGCACACTTCCTGCCCACACACCTGCTGCCATCTTTCCCACCTGGTGCCCTTTCAGAGCTGCTGGGCTTGCCTCCGTTCCCTGCTTGCACAAATAGAGACGTTCAGAGCTCTAGTCTATCCCCCACCGTGGATGTAAAAGAAAACACAGTCACGTCCATTCGCCTTCCCTCACTCATTAAAACCGGTAACAAATTCAACATATTTTATTTGTGTTCGTCCTACTTTAGTACCTTTATATTAATTTCCTGTTTCTCACTCTAACTGCGAACTCATGACTTCTCGTAGACTCGACTTCTTCCAAATAACGATGTTAGTGTTACCTTCATTGTCAAAGTGTCACAGGTGGTCTGACAGATTCCTTCCTTGGATACCTTGTTTCATCAGCCTTGTTGCTGGCGTTGTGAGCCTCCATTTCCGGTTCTCGTTTCGGTTCTGTCCTGAATTTTCCTGATGCAAGATACGAACAGCTACTCTCTGAGAAGGCAGATTTATTTTCAGAAGAAACGGAGCTAGGAAACAGTTTCTTAAATATAATTTTAGAAGTGTGAGCTCGCATCATGTTTCCAATCGAATGTTTCTTGCAGGGTGAGGTATTGTCAACCACTAATATCTTACACTATGTTGCCAGTGACTTTATTAAAGAAGTTGGCTAAGGGAAATTAAAATAATAGAGAGAAATCAGGCAAATAAAAACCGAGGTTTGAGAGCTTTGAGAATCAGTACCCACAGGAATTGCAGATCCTTAGTCAAGGCAGGAGTCGATATTAAAGTCCAGAAAATACGCACAAGTGTTTCATAATTAAACAATTCCTGGTAGGAACTATGCAGCCCAAGGAGAAGGTACCACGCACGGAACTGATTTTGGGCAAGCTCAAAGGTCTCGGAAGAATTTCTAAACTCAGCAAGGCAGAGACGGGGCAGTTCTAGTTATGGGTCCAAGGCAAGAAGTCGGAGGGAAAGGGCAGGAGAGGCCTGAGCAGAAGAGGCCAGGAGGGAACAGGTTGAGAAAGTGTTTGGGGACTCCAGGTCTGGGTACCTGCTGGCAAGTTCACTGTGACCAGGTACACAATAGAATCTATAAACCCAGGGACTTCTACAATAAATTTTTATCTGTTTCTTCAAAAGTAATACATTTGCAGTTAGGGATCTTAAAAATTGGCTACTCCCGAACAGAGACCAAAAACCACAATAAAACAATACCTATCACAGTAACCGTCAACATTCTGGAGTGTCATACCCCGTGAATGCATTGTTTCCATAGTGAAATCTCTGTTTCTTCACCATATTTGTAGTTGATCTTTTTACGGAATACAATTTAAACAGACTCGGGGAAAATGGTACTTCCTTTTTAATGCATATTTCCTTTTTTGCCCCCCAGAAACATAATTTTATCGAGGTATAGTTGACATCTACTGTTACGTGTTTCGGATGTGCAGCGTGATGATTTGATATTGGCATAGGTTGTATGGATGGCCGCAGTACGTGTAGTTAGCATACATTTTGTGCCCGTCTCCTACGTGTAAGCAAGGTAGAATAGACTTCCTGGGGGCCTAGTGCCTTTTTGAGAGGAGAGAAGAAGGAGATGCTTTAATGCACCCAATTTAGGCGTAAGAGGAAAGGAAAAGATGAACAGAGTTGGAATCCAGAAATTCACCTGACATCGGGTCAGCCTCTTGTAATGAGATCTGCTCTAACTACTATGGATAGTACACGCTAGAACAGGAGGGTGTCAGCACCAGAGACTGTTTAGAAATTTTTCACTGAGGTATCTCAAGACAGCCACAGGGTCAACGGGCTAGGGATTTTCATGTTCTGTTGATCCGTGTGTGAATACCGATATGGCACAGCCTTTTGAGAAACTGGCTTGGAAACATCAGATGAGGCTTCCAAATATATGTATTTCGTAATTTTCCGTAGCATCATAAAGTCTGAATAAGCATCATCATAATTTTTTTTTTCAAGACGACTGTTTAGATGGTCTGTGCACTTTCTGTTCTTACACATCATGAAGCAGATAATGCCTGCCTTTCAATTGCTTATTTATTTAGTTAGTTTTAAAGAATTTACTTATTTGAAGGAGGGGGTGAGCACGGCCAGGGGGAGGGGCAGAGCGAGAGGGAGAAGTAGATTCCCGGCTGAGCAGGGAGCCCGAAACAGGGCTCCATCCCAGGCCCCTGGGATCATGACCTGAGCCGAAGGCAGACGCTTAACCAACTGAGCCACCCAGGTGCCCCGAAATTGTTCTTTTAATTTATCAGTTCAAATTTAGAAATGGAGGTAGGCCCAGGGTTAGAGCTTCATTAAATAGTTTAAGAGGAAAGTTAATCGAAGATTAATCATTCTAAGTCCATGTTAGAATGATACAAATGGATTGGGGTTGTCAAATTCAACTCAAAATGGATGAAAGACTTAAATGTAAGACCTAGAACTTTAAGACTATGGAGGAAAACGTAGGAGGAAATCTCAATGACATTGATCATGATTTCGTGAATAAGACACCAGAACTACAAGCAGCGAGACAAAAATAAGCACATGGGACTGCATCAGACCAAAAAGCTCGTGTACAGCAGAGGAAACCATCAACAGTGAGAAAAGGCGTTCTTTGGAATGGAAGAATTTGGAATTTGCAAACCATGTATTTGATAAGAAGTTCATTTCCAAAATATACAAGGAACTCCTACAACCTGTTAGTAAAGGAAACTGATAACCAATTCAAAGATGGGCAAGGTCTCCAGTAGACATTTCTCCAAAGAAGATAAGCAAATACCTAAGGGGGTACATGAAAAGATGCTCCACGTCACTCATCATCAGGGAAAAGCAGGTCGAAACCACCGTACCGCTTCGTACCGTCAGGATGGCTATTAACAAAAAAAAGTGGGCAACAAGTGTTGGGGAAGATGTGGAGAAATTGGAATTCCCAATTGGAATGTCAGTGGTACAACCATTTTGGAGAAAACACTTGGCATATTCTCAGAACATTAAACGTGGGTTTGCTGTACAACTCAGTGATTCCAGGCTTCCGTATAGACCCAAGAGAATTGAACGTGTATGTCCACACAAAACACGTGTGTGGGGGTTTACTTAAGCATTATTCCCAGTAGGCAAAAAAGCCAAAAAAACCCCCAAATGTTTGTCAACTGATGAATGGATAAAAAGCATGTGGTACGTCTGCACAGAGGGATGTTTGTTAGCCTTCGGAAGGAATGAAGTACATTACACGTTACATGGATTGGCCTTGAAAATATTATGCTAAGTGAAAGCAAGCAGTCACAAAATGCCGTATAGTGTATGAATGCATTTATATAGAAATTCCAGAATAGGCAAATCCAAAGAGACAGAAAGTGGTTGCCAGGGGTCGAAGGGAGAGAGGAATGGGGAGTTGTTTCTACGGGTGTGGGGTTTTAGAGGGGGTGTGAACATGCTCTAAAACTGTATATTGGTCACAACTCCATGAATGTCCTAAAAACTGTTGACTTGGGTAATTTAAAGAGGGTGATTTTACGGTATGTGACTTACATCTCATTAAGGCTGTTAAAAAAAGTAACAATTATATTATTTTCTCCCCTCGGCAGATTTCTTTTAATAAAAACCAGCAGAGTGCAAAGAGATGAATCCAGCGGAAGTTGGCTCTGTAAAGCTGAATGATGGACACTTCATGCCTAAGCAGGGATTTGGCACTTCTGCTCCTGGTGAGGTAGTCAAACCACAGTGGAGATGGAGAGTCGCAGACACGGGTCCTCAGCAGAATCAGAATTTAGGAAATGCAGGAG
>JAQQSY010007396.1:0-10480 GCA_028646535.1 Procyon lotor
AAAAAAAAAAAAAAGAATTTTAAGATGACGGAAGAGTACTAATTCAAGGGCAGGGCCCTTGTGAGTGTGAGACCTGCCCAACCACACAGGTCATACACCCATGAAGCAGACTCCGCATCTGAATACACCCCCACACCAGTGTTCCTCAAAGGCCTGTCCCCACACCACTTGCCTCAGAACCACCTGGCTTACCTGATTAAAATGCAGATTCCTAGGCTTATAGGATCAGATCTCTAGGGGACAGTGCTCAGGAATTCACATTGTAAGCAACACCCTAGGTGAAAGGGAGCCATACTGCAGTTTGAAAACCACTTCCTGACCACTTGGACTCACTAAGATACCTGGGCTATTTCTGGAAATGCCAAAACACCAGAAACAGCTGAATACTGACCACTAAACTCTGTGTTAAATGAGTGAGCACTGAAATTCCAGCAGAAATTCCTGGCTCTTCAGAGTCTCAGATTAGTCACGGTTCTCAAGACTTCGGACACGTATGGTTTTGTGGCTGCAGTTGTCCTGAGTCTGGGTGGGAGGGTGGCTGAGGGTCCTTCTGACACCCTAGAACCAGATTTATTAAGCCTACTGCCCATGCACCAGACTCGTGCTTAGAACGATGTCACCTAAGTACTTGCAGTATCATCGGGTCATGAAAACTATCAGGGGAAACACTCTCAGCAACATCTGTTTCTAAAGAAGTCGGCATCTCCAACGCACAGCCTTCAACTTCCCCGCACAGTGCCGCAGGTGCCCACCTTAAGAGGCTGATGCCACAGCCATGTGTGTATTGAAGTTCCTTCCCTGCACGGACACCTTTATTATTATTTTTTTAAATGCTCAAATGACCTCAAAGCATCTTTCACAATTTTCACCTAAAATGTGATATTTTAAATATCACAATAAAGGCATTTTAAAATGCCTTTCAGGAAGTATATGAAATTTTTGATAAAGTTTCAGTAAGTCATTCTATTCATACGCAGGGAATAGACATGGGGGTTGAGATTATATAAGTTTCATGGCAATGAAGAGAAGAGCATGAAGAATATTGTACAAACGCAATTCTAACTTTCTGCTCTGGAGAGAATCTATTTTGAATAAAATCTCTTCATTTTAGAGAGTGATTACGCTAGTCTCTGTATCTGAAATTTAAAACCACACTTATTTTTCGACTACCTATACTTCCAAAAGCAATTTGCAGGAGGTAATTAAACTTTCAGTCATATGGGTATCATTTCCCTCAAAGTTTCAAAATGAACCATAGAGGCTTTTGTGATCTAAATGCCAAGCTACAACACCCAAGCCACGAGGCAGAGTATTTCTTTGCAACCAAATCCTCAGAACAATAAAGTGCAAAAGACAAAAAACTGTGGCAATTATATCCACAAGATGAATTAATCATAGCTCTTCCAAATCCCTAAAGCATAGCCTGTGTTCTATCTATTTAAGCAAGTTGGCATGAAATTAAATTAGTAATCAGCCAAGCATAAGGACCTGAAATAAATGTATAAATTTCCTATTTTTCAGAACGAAGATTGTCTTTACCTTTAAAAACCCATATATACCTCTAGTAAAGACAGCATACTAATTAAGGGAATTTTTAATCATTATAAATTATATCTCTAAGGTGCCACCAGTAAAAAGAAGTCACAAAGATAAATGAAGTTGATTACTTGTTTATCCATTAAAAATATATATAGCATTTCCTCAACACTGTAATCTTTCATTCTGTCAGTCTTAACATATTGATTAATACTCAACTATTACTTTCTAATTTATTACAATCGATACATTTCAGATTCATAGGTCTCTTTGTTAAAAGAAGAAAAACCCAAATCACAAAGCACTCTAATAACATACTTATGTGCTCACACACCCTCATCTGTGGGATAGGCAGGAGCTTAAACACCACACTTGAGGCTTTCAAAACATTGCCGTGCTTTTCACAAGCCAGCCAGGTTTTGATTGGTGAGTTCTGCTCCTTCATTGCAGACACAGGAACGTGACGGTCACCCTAACACAGGCTGATATAATGACAGCAGGGAATTCCCTTACTAGAGACCTTTCTGTCTCTTCCCCCCTGTCTGCTGTGACCCAGAATCATCCTGTCCTCCCCAGAGCACATCATGGCCTCCTTCCTCTCCAACAGATGAAGCTGTGAGCAAACACCAACAGAGCCACGTGCTTGCTTAGGAGACCAGACAGGAGAATGCATGTGCGAGCTCGCCCTCAGCCCTGGATGGACCAGAATCACTGGCTGGAAGCTACAGGTGGATGTAAAGGCAGGCTGGCCCCCCAGGGCCCAGAGGAAGGGAAAAGCAGGACAGAAGCCCCTGTGTGGGAAGGAGAACTGAGGCTCAATAGTAGGAGATGCAAGGCCCCAAGTGACCTGACTCCCAGAATCTTTATCCCACACCTACTTGGCTTTCACTTTTCAGCCCAGACGTGATCAAGTACAGCTCACCCTTGAACAACTCAAGGGTTCGGGGTACCCATCCCTCGCACAGTTGAAAATCCACGGATCATTTCTGAGTCTCCAAAAACTTAACCACTCAGAGCCGACTACTGATCCGTAGCCTTACCGGCAACACATGTTGATTAACACATATTTGGCACGTTATACATATGACATGCTGTGTTCTTACAACAGAGTAAGCTACAGAAAATGTTATTAAGAACATCGTCAGGAACAGGGAATACATTTGCAGTACTGCACTGTATTTACTGAAAAAAGTCCACGTCCAAGGGACCCCTACAGCTCAAACCCGTGCTGTTCAAGGGTCAGCTGTACCTGATAAACTCAGCAGCCGATAGACAGCACAGCTGGAGTCTCTTTCCTATGTTATCTCTTAATGTTAGTCAGTTTAAATTTAACCGTGAAAAGTGCTACACACACAGTCTTTTTATCTAGAGAAAACAGAATTCGTATGATTTACATGAACTAACGACCTAAAACCAGAGGAAAAGATGTAACTTTCTGCTGAGATAAAGGTGCCTCAAAATGCTTCTAAAAACCCCACAAACGAGGATTCGAAGCTGGTTCTTCCGTTTTAAGCACTCACCATCGAAAGCATCTGAGTGGCAAAAACAAGAGAATATAAACTCGGTCCACTGGTGCGTTTCTGCTACTCTATCAGCACTAAGAGAAGAAACACAAAACAAACGTTCAGTCTGAAGGGAAATCGGCTTTCAAGAAGCCCAGCTCCACATCACCCTGAAATGCTGAATTCTAGATACAGGCAGGGATTCCAGCGTAGGGGCCGGGGCAGGGCATAACATAGAAGGGAGAACGGGGTGGAGTACGAAATCAAAGCAGCGTTTGTCCTGGTTTGTTTTGAGTCATTTAATTTGGTTTAGAAATAACATTAAAAAAGACCTGAGATCTTCATGTTAACTTGAAGGGGGCCTAGGAATAAAGAGCGTTAAGAAACATCAGGTTAAAGAGATTTCTGTCCTTAACAAAAGAAAACAGAATGCCCCCGGAAGCAGCTCAAGGCCCCTTGAAGGAGCACAGCGAGGCCTGGCCTTTCTTAAGCTCGGTAACGAGAACCCTGAGTGGAAGGAAGAAGTCACGCTGGGCACATCAGAGCCACCTTGCGAGGTTTCTCACTCATTGTTAAAACTTTGAGGTGCTCTCCAAGATGAGCAAAGAGTGGGGGGAAAAGGATCCGGAGGAAAATCGGTCACTTGGAAAGTCATTTTGTACAATCAGATGAACTGAAAGAATAAACTAACTCGAAGAGAAGCTGGGTTTGGCGGAGTGCTGCTTCCCGCTCCTGTGGCATTCCCCTAACGGCAAATAACGGAGAGCTGCTTGGCCCACAGACTGCCCTCCTCATGGGCCCCCCTCTCCCAGGATGCCCTGTCCCGCATTCCAAGAGCTCACGCTGGCCCAACTTTGGCAAGGAGTCCGTGGGTGCACAGATCAGTTGGTGGCTTGGGAACCCACGGGCGACTTGCAAGTCACGTGAGCAGGTACCATTAAGAGGCTAGCTCAGAATGTGGAAAGCCAAGAGAGAACGTCACTCCCGCCATGACAAGAAAAAGCCAAACTATCTATAAAATCCTACGTTTTCTTCTATTCATCAGAGAACTGTGGTCACAAAACAACCAAGGGAGCTACGTTCCGAAGAGTGACAGGCCCTTCCAAGGACAGACAAGACACAGAAACTGCTTCGTGTTTGACAGAGCGTGAGAGAGGGAGGTCACCAGGGAAGCCGCACACCTAAGAAGCCAGCTAAGATTTTAAGGAATTTGTACGGGCCAAGTGTGGGCTAGGATATCGGTGTAGAGTAACAGGGAGCCCCAGACGCAGGCAGAGTTGGCACACATCTGTAGGTCTTCTTCATGGGTGCTCCTGAGACAAAACTGGGAGCAGAGCAGGAGAGGGAGCCCCTCTCCAGGGCACAGTCCTGGGGGGCAGATTGAAACTCTACCTCTTTCACCAACTACCCTCCTCTACTGAAGCAAACACCTTACGCCACTGAGAGAAGGGCGGCAAGCCCTCTTTCTTTTAGGGCCACCGGGGTTAGGGTAGAAGCAAAATCCATCTATCTCTACAACCAGGCAAAGATCTACTGCCCCAAAAGGTAGAAGAACCCCTTGCACTCAGGAGCCTGCAGCAATAAAAGCAGGACTCTATTACCACTAGGAGAGAGCAGAGAACTGTCTCCCGCCCCAACTCCGCACAGACACTGGCCGAGTGTGGCTGCTCAGGGCGGCAGGGCAGGAGTGCCCACAAGGCTCCATCCTGATGAACAGAAGCATATGGCTGCCGAACACTGAAACTAGACCAGGAGGACAGAGAACTCCCCCTGACCTCCCCAGAAGCCTGGCACCAAGGAAAGGGGCAAGAACATGGAGAGAGACCCCTTTCTCACACAGGCGTCTGCGGATGGAAGCTGAGGGCAGAGCAGGGACCGTAAGTAAAGTTCTGGGACCCTCGCCCCCACCCTAAACACAAGGTTACGGTGGCCCACTGGTAGAGAAATTTAAAGTCAGTTGTACAATAAAGGTAACAATGGCGCCTCAAAATAGAAAACCCATGCAATTGGGCGCCTGGGTGGCTCAGTTGGTTAAGCCACTGCCTTCAGCTCAGGTCATGATCCCGGAGACCCAGGATCGAGTCCCACATCAGGCTTCCAGCTCCACAGGGAGTCTGCTTCTCCCTCTGACCTTCTCCCCTCTCATGCTCTCTCTCTCCCTCTCTCTCTCTCTCACTTTCTCCCTCAAATAAATAAAATCTTTAAAAAAACAAACAAACAAAAAAAACAAAACCCATGCAATTATTGGCTGGACTGGCTCAACTTCCCCAACACTAACGACCCAGAAGATGAAGAGGCATGTTTGTCTCTGAGCCTAGGTATTATTTACTTTACGAAACACGATGCCTAACATTCAATCCACATTACAGGACACACACACGCACACACAACACCCTCTAGACGTGTCACAAATTGCCGAAAAACAAATACAAGCAAAACCTTAAAGTTATATACAGAGGAACACAAATAAGAATGACAAGTCAGGGGACACCAAGGTGGCTCAGTCAGTTAAGTGTCTGATTCTTGGTTTCAGCTCAGATCATGATCTCATGGGTTGTGGGATCGAGCCCAACGTCTGGCTCCCCGCTCAGTGTGGACTCTCTTGAAAGATTCTCTCCCTCTGCCCCTCCTTCTTCCTGTTCTCATTCTCTCTTTGTCTCTCTCAAAATAAATCAGTCAGTCTTTGAAAAACATTACAACTCGGGTGGATTACAGGGGATCCACCTACATCTAGCCACAGGACATCTACTTGACCGGCTTGCAAATGTGCTGAATTCTTTAAAAGTTATTCCCCTTTAAAGGACTAGAGTCCCTAAATTTTCCTATCCTGTCACATACGTGTCCCTAACCTAGATGTCAGTCTCTGAAGGCTCATAGGTGGGTTTCAGAGGCCTCAAAAGACCGTGATCGGATTCTGAAAGTGATACGCAAACCCATCCCTCTTCCTCGAAGAGGTTTAGAATCACGGACCTTATTAACATACACTTCAGAAGGCAAAGAAAAAGATTATCATTTCCTAAAAAAGAATGTCAACTTTACATGTTAAAGGCAAAGGGTATGTGTTTTACAGGATTGTCAAGGAAATTTTAAGGCTATCCAAAAGAGAAATGACAAACTGAGAGATAGGCAAGCAAAAAGAAACCACGTAATTTATAGATATAAGTAACAGAATTTCACTAATAATAGCAAAATCAATCAATCATTGAAAGAGTTCTTATTTATAGCTGTAAAATAGGTTTTCTTAATTGCAAGGGAGAACAAAATAATCCAATAGTTTATAAACTTTCTAGTTTAGGAATAACCCACAGAAATACTATGAGCCACAAGAGGCGAGCTAGCATTACATAGTCTCTAGTCCTCCAGCTGCCACCTGAAAAGACTTTAAAAAAATAGGTATTTTTTTATGTGCCCCCCATGTGTTATTTATAGTATCTACTTCAGAGGGTTCTTATAATAATAAATGAGTTCACAGCTGGAAAGTGCTCGAAATGCTGCCTGAAGTTTTGTACACTCTGCATGAGATGATGTTCAATAAATACATTTCAGGCTGAAATAATTTCTTCATGAAATAATAAAAAGAACACGATTATAAATGTGCAATTGTAATACTCTAATCACTTAGGATTTGTTGGAAGTCAGTCCCATTCCAGAAGGAACAGAATGAACATGTTTCCCCTCTGGGCGTATAAGGGACCATAAGTAAAGCTCTGGGACCCTTGCCCCCACCCTAAACACAAGGCTACGGTGGCCCACTGGCGGAGAAATTTAAAGTCAGTTGTACGATAAAGGTAACAACGGCGCCTCAAAATACAAAACCCATGCAATTATTGGCTGGAATAACCTACAGAAATACTATGAGCCACAAGCGGCAAGCTAGCATTACATAGGTGCTCTAGGCGTATTTTACCGAGGCTACTAGTTAATGTTTCCCCTCTGGGCATGTTTTACTGAGGCTACTAGTTAATGCTACTGGAGGACTTTTGAGCACAACCACGTGGAAGTGATGCCCAAGATATATTGGGAAATTGTCAAAAGCAGCCAGACGCCCTCTTCAGCAGGTTGTACCCCCACATTCATAGGGCACAAATAAGCCAGCTCTCAACATCTTCTGTTAATTTTATTTTATTTTTTCCCTTTTGTTAATTTTAAATCCCCATCAGTTTAGTTAGAATTATAATTTAACTCACATGTAAGCATTCATATGTAAAAACAAAAATCTGAGGCAATGATCCCCATATTTTTGTCTAAAAAATAATGAAATGACTTCACTCAAAGCACTTTCTGACCAGAATTATTCAGATGATTCCTTCTACTTCATACGCTCATATTATTTTCTACAGTGTTCAAAATACATGTAAAGAAAACACATTTCCAATTCCTCTAAAATGAAGTTTTCAAGGTCAGGTTAAAGCTTCCAACTCACTCGATAAAATGGGTTACACCTGCCTTGAAAAAAAAAATAGGGTCTTTAATTATGAAATCAGAGGACCGTAATGGAATACAATACTTTTATGACAACACTCTTTTGATCAAACACTATCACTACCACTGAAATATTTATTCAAAGTAAATTTATAAAACCATAATGCACATCTGTGTCCAATGTAAACTGCAATAAAATTCATCGGTTTTCTCCAGTAATGAAAAACTTAATGGTGAGCACTGAGCTCCTATAAACTATACAAGTGCTACTTTACATTCCAGTGAAAATATTGATGCTAATGAATTTTAATTTATGATCTATAATAGTGGTACTTAAGTGGCCCACTTTGGTGTGAAAACTGTCAGTGTTTCCCAACTGTGTATATGAGAATTCCTTATTCAGCATATTATAAAGCCTGCTGACTTCCTCTACTACGGCACTATTTCAAGATGTGGTTGCATAACTTTAATTGTTAATAACTGTTTGGTAAATCATACTGAATTTTAAAAGCCATGCAAGTTGAATCACATAGTATGTAATCTTAGCCTCCAACATGATCAATTCTAAGAACGGCTTCTCAATCACAATTTTTCCACCTCCATTGTGCAGGTTCTGCATTATTTTGGGATAGCATAGAAGGAAGGAGCTTATTTTCCTCACTTTTTACCTTTAAATCACTGCGTGGCACTGGGGGGGAATGATGGCTCTGTGGGGCTAGTTAGGAGCCAGAAGGAAAGCTTCAGGGGCTCCTGGCTGGCTTGGTTGGTAGAGCACGCAAGTCCTGACCTCGGGGTTGTGAGTTCAAGCCTCAGGTTGGATACAGAGATTACTTCAAAATAAAATCTTTAAAAAACCAAACAGGAAAGCCTCACAGAGACCTGTAAGCCGGCACACCTGCAGAGCCACTTGGGCCACACCCACCAGAGAAGGAAGAGGCAGTAGCTCTTTCAGTCAGAAATTTTACATTTCCACAATTATTTTAAAATTAAACTTTAAAAGGAAAATTCCTTCCCAGACAATTTACTCTGCGATCATCCTGTTTATTATTTTCCATCCTGTCTTATAGGCAAAACAAACTTCTTCCTGGGGCCTTTTTTAATCCAATGATTTGCATATTAAATTAGTGTGTGTGAACAATTAGCTCAGAAAAAAAAAAAAAAAGAATGATTCACAGAAAAGGGAAAGTTCACGTTCTACAAAATATTCTTTTAAGTTCCAAACCATTCACAAGGCTGTGCTAGTCCAGCCCTCAATGCCGTCTCTTCTCCAAACTCTTACAGTAAAGTCTCTACCCTATAATCCAACACTTAATTATAGTCTTATTCAGTTCTCTAATTGTTTTATGTGGGTTAGCTTTATCTCTCAAGCAGAAAGTGAACTGTTTGAGGGAATGAGCTCCATCTTATAGTCCATAGCTCCTGGTGGGACCAATGCTGGCCATCAGAACAGTAGCCCCTTTTCATGGGAACCTTTATTACCATGAGATTTCATGGTAATCTCAATGATCAAAGGGTCAATTCAACAAAAGGATGTGACATTTGTAAATATTTATGCACCTGACATAGGAGCACCTAAATATATAAAGCAAATATTAACAGACCCAAACGGAGAAATAGACAGCAATACAGCAATAGTAGGGGACTTTAATACCCACTTACATCAACGGATAGATCATCCAGACAGAAAATCAATAAGGAGACACTGGCCTTAAATGACATGTTAGACCAGAGGAATTTAGCAGATATATACAGAACGTTCCATCCAAAGGCAAGAGGATCCACATTCTTGTCGAGCACAGATGGAACATTCTCCAGGATACATCATATGTTAGGTCACAAAAGAAATCTTAATAAACTTAAGAAGACTGAAATCATATCAAGCATCTCTTCTGACCACCATGGTATGAAACTAGAAATCAATCACATGAAGAAATCTGGAAATTCCCAAGTACATGGAGATAAAATAAAATGTTACTGAACCACTGGTACGTCAAAGAAGAGATCAAAATACCTTGAGACAAATGAAAATGGAAATACAACATACCAAAACTTGTGGACGCAACAAGAGCTATTTAAGAAGGAGGTCATAGCAATAAACGTCTACATTAAGAAACAAGAAAAATCTCAAATAACTTAAGCTTTCACCTCAAAGAACTAGAAAAAGAACAAACTAAGTCAAAAGCTATTTGAAGGAAGGGAATAACAAAGATCAGACTGGAAATAAATGAAATAGACACTAATAAGACAATGGGAAAGATCAGTGAAACTAGGAGTTGTTTTTCTGAAAAGATAAACAAAATAGACAAACCTGTAGCTAGACTTACCATGAAAAAGCACGAGAAGACTCAAATACATCAAATCAGAAATGGAAGAGGAGACATTACAACTGATACCACAGAAATACAAGGCAAGAGTTATGTTAATTCTTCCTCAAATGTCTGGTAGAGTTCACCAGTGAAACCATCTGCTTTTGGGCTTTTCTGTGTTGGGAGGTTTTTACAACAATTTTAAAGCACTTATTTTTCTAATGAAGTGCTTTTTATATACTGGTCACATGCTCTTACTACTGAGCATGCCTTTGAGATGCATTTGTTTGTTTATTAAATACATGTGCGAGCTACTAACAGATTGTGTATGCTGGAAAACATTCACAAAATTAAACTGAAGTTCTAATATTTTCTTCCAGGCATACTCAACTTGGCAACTGCTTCACTAAACCATGAGCCCCAAGCTGGGCGCTGTGGTGTAGCAGGCTTTGGAGACCTGTCCCCTGCCTGGCAGCCCTGGGCCATCAAAACCCTGCAGGCCTTCTTGGTGGATCCCGAGTCTCGAACCCCCAGGCCTGGTCCCAGCTGCGGTGAGTGCTTCATGGTGGGAGCTTGCTGCTTGTTCTTCATCAAGACAGCCTCGGGACAGATCCCTCAAACACCCTAACTCCCGGTGAGTCTGGCCTCTACCACTTGTTCCACTCTGCTTTCTAGGAAGAAGGAGTGACGAGTGCAAAGATGCTGAGGCCCAAG
>JAQQSY010007397.1:0-10480 GCA_028646535.1 Procyon lotor
TGAAAGCAGCAAGAGAAAAACATCTTGTTACATACAAAGGGATCACCATAAAACTAACAGCTGATTTTTCAGCAGAAACTCTGCAGGCCAGAAGAGATTGGCATGATAGAGTCAAAGTGCTAAAAGTAAAAAAACTTTTAACCAAGAATATCCTAACCATCAAGACTATCATTTAGATTTGAAGGAGAAATAAAGAGTTTTTCAGACAAGCAAAGCTAAAGAAGTTCATCACCACCGCACTGGTCTTATAAGAAATTTTAAAGAGACTTTTTTATGCAGAGGCACCTGGGTGGTTCAGTGGGTTAAAGCCTCTGCCTTCGGCTCAGGTCATTATCTCAGGGTCCTGGGATGGAGCCCTGCATCGGGCTCTCTGCTCAGCAGGGAGCCTGCTTCCCCCTCTCTTTCTGCCTGCCTCTCTGCCTACTTGTGATCTCTCTCTGTCAAATAAATGAATAAAATATTTTTTAAAAAAGAGAGAGACTTTTTTATGCAGAAAAGAAGTCATTAACAAGACAACATATTAAAGTAAAAACGTCACTGGTAATGGTGAATATACAGTAAAGATATGAACCACTTATAAAGATAGAATGAGGTTGGAAGAAAAGAGTAGTAAATATTAACTATAACTACAATAAGTAGTTAAGGGATACACAAAATAAAAAAGATGTAAAATATGACATCAAAAACAAAGCGTGTGGGGAGAAGTAAAAATGTAAGAGTTTTAAAATGTATTCATATTTAAGTTGCAATTAACTTAAGATAGCATATAAATAATACATAATATCAACTAATTATATATATAGGCTTCTCTCTGTGAGCCTCATGGTGAAAAAAAAAAAACCAGAAAGCAAAAACCTATAGCAGCTACACAAAAAAGATAATGGGAAAGGAAAATAATAAATATAACACAAAGAAAGTCATCAAACCACAAAGGAAGAAAACAAGAAAAGAAGAGAGAGGAACTACAAAAACAGCCAGAAAAGAGTTACTTTACATGTAAATGGACTAGAATCTCCACTCAAATGACACAGAGCAAAAACAAAACAAACAAAAAAGACTCACCTACATATTGCCTGTAAGAGACTCACTTCAGATCTAAGGATGCACATAGACCTAAAGTGAAGGGACGGAAAAAGATATTCCCTGAAATGGAAAGGTAAAGAAAGGTGGTGTAGCTATACTTGTGTCAGATAAATTAGACTTTAAAACAAAGACTGTAATAAAAGACTTTGGGCATTACATAATGATAAAAGGGTCAATCTGATGAGCGGGTTTAGTTGTAAATATTTATGCATCTAACACAAGAGGACCTAAATACATAAAGCAAATATTAACAGACCTAAAGGGAGAAAATCACGGTGAGACAATAATGGTAGGGGACTTTAATACTCCACTTACATCAATGGATAGATCATCCAAAGAGAAAATCAACAGGGAAACACTTTATACTAGATGGGCTTCATTGTTTTATACAGAACATCCCCTCCAAAGGCAGGAAAACATACATTCTTCTCAAGTGCACATGAAACATTCCCTAGGATAGATCACATGTTAGGCCGTGAAATAAACTTCCGTAAGTTGAAGAAAACTGAAATCATATCCAGCATCTTTTCCAACCACAATGGTATAAAACTAGAAGTCAATTACAAGAAAACTGAAGAAATCACAGATACGTAGGGATTAAACAACATGCTACTGAAAAACTAATGAGTCAATGAAATCAAAAGGAAAATTAAAATGAAAAGATAATACCTTGAGACAGATGGAAATGGAAATAAACAATCCAAAATTGATGGGATACAGCAAGAGCAGTTCTAACAAGGAAATTTATAGCAATACAGGTCTACCTCCTGAAACAAGAAAAACTCAATCTAGCTTTACATCTAAAGGAACTAGAAAAAGAAGAACAAACTAAACCCAAAGTTGGTAGAAGGAAGGAAATCATAAAGAGCAGAGGAAAAATAAATGAAATAGAGACAAAAAAAAAAAAATAGAAAGGATCAATGAAGCTAAGAGCTGGTTCTTTGAAAAGATAAACAAAATTGACGATCTTTTAGCTAGATTCACCAAGAAAAAAAAGACAGAAGGCTCAAACAAATAAAATGAAATCAAAGAGGAGAAATTACAACTGATACCACAGACATATGAAGTAAGGATCATATGAGACTGGTACGAACAATTACATACCAACAAATTAGATAACAAAGAACATAGGGATAAACTCCCAGAAACGTATAATCTTCCAAGACCGAATCATGAAGAAATAGAAGCTCCGAATAGACTAATTACTAGTAAGGAGATTCAATCAGTAATCAATATTACCCAAGCCCCCCAATCTGTCATTTTTTGATGAGTTTTCAAGTAAGATGTGCAAGTCATTAGGACCCTTCGTCTGTAAACACTTCAGTGCGTATATCATTAACTAGAGTTTAATATTTGCTTACGGCTTTCCTTTTTTGAGATAAAGTTTGCAAACAGAGAAATTAACAAATCTCAAGCTTAGGTATGCTGAGTTTGAACAAATACGTACACACCCGGGGAACTGAAACCTCCATCAAGATACAGAGCATTGTCATTACCCCAGAAATTTCCCTCACGCCCTTTACCCCCCCCCCCCCGCTCACCCCAGAGGCAAACGCTGATCTGATGTTTCTCACCATAGATGATTTTGCCTATTCCAGAATCTCCCGTAAATGGAATCCCCCAGCACACGCTCTTCTGTGTCCAGCTTCCTCTGCTCAGCACGCTTTTGCAATTCACTAATGCAATAAATAGCGTGTTATTAGTAGTTCATTTCTTGCTTTTTTGCTAGTAGCATTCCATTATGTGCATATTATCACAGGCTGTTTATCCATTCTCCTGTTCACTGCAATGATTATTTTGATAAAGGCAATGATTCTTTAATGATTTTCTAGTTGGGATGCTTCTGCTTTTCTGTTAAGAATTCTCTCATCATTTAGAGCAAACTGGGTCCGAGTCATGGCTGTTAGGAGCCTATTTACTCTGGGTAAATAGGGTTACTGGGTTCCTATTTACTAACAAGGTGACCTCTTGCCAGTCACCTCACCACCCACACTGCGCCTTGCTTTTCCCATCTCAACACTGGGCATGAAAACATCTGAAGGATGCGAGAAGCAAATCAGAATAAAAGTAGCTCATTCATTCCTTGTAACAATGTATCAGTAAGTAACAGGTCCTTGCTGTGTTCTGACCCCGCTAAGCACTGTGGGAAACAAAAGGAGGCAAGTGTTCCTGAGGCTTTCAGAGGGGTGGGTTACCCAGACACCAGACAGCTAACTGCACAGTTAATGATTTAATCATCATTGTTACCAGCGCTGCAGGGGGAGAAAGGGCGGGGGGTGGGGGGGAAGACATAAGAGGGTTACTCGAGGGCAGAAAGAGGGGCCGGGGCTAAGTAAGCAAGGGGGAAGCCTTCCAGGCAGAAGAAGCCACAGGGCCGCAGGCTCTCTGGGGGGATGGAGCAGCACCTGTTGGGAGAGCTGGAGAAGGCTGTGTCAGAGGAGAGCACAAGCAGATATGGGAGGTGGAGGAGAAGGCAGGGGGGCCGGGGATGAGGGGAGGCTGGCCAGATTGGGTTTCATAGACGGTGTTCAGAGCTCAGAGCTCTAAGCAGCAAGGGCAGGCTGGACTGGATCCTTCGCCTAAGACTGCCAGGTGGGCGCTGTCTCCTTTGTTCAGTTACAGCCCCAGTGCCCAGAACAGTGTCTGGGCCAATTTGGGGAAGGGAGGGAGGGAGAGAGGGAGAGTAGGAGGCTTGATCTGCAGCCGAGGTTTGGGATTTGTGTCTGACTCAGGTCTCGGGCTGCAGTGCAGAGACCGGGTGGGAGGAAGCTCGCAATGTGCATGCATTTGCTGGGGGGCCATTGACAAAATCGCATGGGCTGGGTGGCTGCAGCCACAGAAGTGTGTTTTCTCACACTTCTGTAGACGGGAAGTCTGAGGCCAGGGTGCCATTGGGTGGATTTCTGGAGAGAGCTCTCCTCCTGGCTTGTAGATGGCCAACTTCTCATTGTGTCCGTACATGGCTTTCCACCACCATTCCTGCCCCGAGAGAGAGAGATCTCTCGTATCTATTCTTATAAGGACATCAGTCCTTTCAGATTAGGGCCCCACCCTTGTGATCTCACCGAACTTTATCTCATGAGAGTCCCCGGGTTCCCAAAGCAATCACCACTGGGGGTCAGAGCTTCGATGTATGAGTTGGAGGGCGGGGCCCCAGTTCAATCCACAGCAGGGCCGACGCAGGGAAACTGGGATTGGAGGTTAGGGGAGAAATGCTGATGGTGTGGGTTAGGTGTTGACATTGAGCCGAAAAGTCCGCCAGCATCGGCGGTGGGCGGTGGACTTTCATGGGGAGGGAGGAGTTGGAGGCGTCCAGGAGAATACGTAGGTTTCTGCAGTGAGTGTTAGTGAATTGAATGGCGACCCCCGAAAAGATCTGTCCCCATCCTAACCCCTGGGAACTATGAACGTGACCTTATTTAGAAAAAGGGTCTTTCCAGATTTCCAGGTGAGATCATCCCGACTCCCCCCCCGGGGGGGGGGGGCTACATCCCACAAGCCAGTCCATCTGTCTCCGTATAAGAGAAAGAATGAAGACAGGGAGCAAAGAAGGCGTTGTTGAAAGGACAGACAGAGACTGGAGTCATGTGACCACAAGGAGCCCCCCCCCCAAAAGCTGAAAGAGGCAAGAAAGGAGTCTCCCCAGAGCCTTCAGTGGGGAGTGCATCCCCGCCCACACCTTAATTTTGGACTTCCGGTCTCCAGACGGGTGGGAGAATACACTTCTGTGGGTTTAAGTCACCAGTTTGGTGACAACCAGCTAAGTCAACCCTTGGCAACTGATCCAAGGAGTAACTGAATCTCGGGTGAAGGGGTCACCTGGGAGGGCCCGGGCTTGTAGGGTGGGAGGGAGACTTCAGATCTGGAAAGGGTTGCTCTGCAGTGACTGTAGGGTGTGAAGGACATCCAAGGGCAGGAGCCCGGCTCACCGTAAATACTCAACACCTGATCGCCAGTATCATTATTATTTACTTTCATTGCGCCCTGGGGTTCGAAGAAGTGATTGCTCTCCTTGGACATATCTGATCTGCCCGGAACCTCGGGGTGGCAAACAATCGGAATTTCTGCCAGGACGCGGCGGAGCTTGGTTCTTCCCCCGCAACACACCCCCTTGGACACCAGTATTTCCGGGTACAAAGTTCCGTTTGTACCTCTTCACCTCGGGCTGAGCCTAGCTGCGCTCCCACCCAGAAAGTCTAGGGCGCGACCAGGCAGGTGGAGCCAATGGGAACAGCCTGCCCACCCTGCCCTCCTTCCCTTCTTCCTCCCACAGAGTTGCCGCCAAGCCCTGTGGGCTCCATTGGCAGCAGGAGTCCGCCATCTTGTGGACACCCACCGTCCTAACAGCCTGGTCCTAAAATCAGGTCAGGATGAAAGAGAAGACAGCTCCAAAGTCCCTTCACTTTTCTCACCTCCAAGTACAGCTTCAGGTAATCAGGCTCCAAAGGTCAAGGGTTTGGGTGGAACCATCTTTCTGGTCTTTAAAAGCGCGCTAAGACGCAAGCACAATGGCGTCGAAGCAAGCCATGAGGGATTGCTCCTTTGGCCCCTGGGGGGTCTGCAGGTCAGACAAGCTGGGGTCATTCTCAAGGACTGTATTTAAGAGCCAGCACGTGCCTCAGTGTCTCCTTCCATTAAATGGGGATCGTTAACAGTATTTACCTGATTGATGTACTGTTGGCATGAAATGAGCTCCCCTACACACAGGGCTTAGAATAGTGCCTAACCAGTACGTGTTAACTATCACAGTCCACACACACACACACACACACACACACACACACACACACACACCAACAAACCCAATCTTCCAAGCAACTGTCTGGATGATGGCTGCAAGGTCAAAACTAAGTCATGCTTTCAAAGCAACAAGAGTGAAGTGTAAGGAGAAGCAGGAGAAGCTGGGTTCCCCCTGAGGATGCACTGCCCCACGCCTTCTCCCCTGGCACTCACCCTTCATCTTTCAGGGTACCCCTGGAAGTTTCCTCTCCAGGAACTTTCTCGAAGCTCTTGGAAAAACCCCGATTCCCCTTGTTGCACAACACGCCCATGGCGGTCCGCGCTTACCAACAGTTCCCTGCTGGGATCACCTGCCTGCATGCGTGATTACTGTTCGGTCTGTCCATGCCACGGGGCAAGGACCACGTCTGTCCTGTCCACAGTCACGACCTCGGTTATCAGCATAGCGCCTGACACGTAGGAAGGCCTGAAATCCAAGCCCCACTTATAGGGAGCAGAGGGATGCACAGAAATACATGCGGGGGGTACGCTGAACTGTACATATTCTCCCTCTGGTGGTATAAGGGGACATCCAGGATTTCGAGGAACATTATTTGAGCCTGGCATCTTTCATTGTCAATCAGTACTAATAAGTCTTAAGGCTTTCAGAACGTGGTCTAAGTTTTGCTAGCAGTAGAAATTAAGTCCTTTATGGGAACCGGATGCATAAACGCAAAAGCAAATCAGTCCTTGCCACGGTGAGATTTCAGAGACCCTGGGAGGGAGCAGTCTTTCTAGCTGGGAGCAGGATCCTTCCACCGACCTATTCCAACCCCACCCTCTGCCCACAACAGCGTATTCCTTACACAGACTCGGCAGACTGGAGGGAAGGGGGGACATCCAGTGTGGTGGATGGAGAAAGGTGGGTGGGCTAGTCTCTGGCACAGGGCAGGATTCCTGCTCCCTGTCATCTGGGTCCCCAAACACGTCATCTAGGGGGCATCACCAACGCCCACGTTCAGGACACTCTGCAGAGCGAGGGTCCCCTCACTGATGAGGATCCCACCGCAGACCCTGCCTGTCCCGCTCCACCCCACTCCAGAGTGGCTGCGCCCCCACTGGCAGGACTGATGAGGGGGGGCGGCTACAAGGTCAGCGAGTCCAGACAAGAGGACGGCACTCTCAGGATCCCACCGCACTTGGGAACCGACCGATGGTTGGTGCCGACACCTTAGCTCCTTCTCTGCTCTGCAGGTCAGGTGGGTGCGAGGCTATTCTCTCTGGATCTAGAATCACAGCAAGGGGAGGAATGGAGCTCGTGAATTGCCTCTCAGTCCACATCAGCCTCCACGAGGACGGTTTGACAAGGAAATGTGGGCATCCGTGGCCAGGGGAGCAAAGCACCTCTCTGGCCTGTGCCGGGATGGGCTGGGCCAGGCCTGCCCTTGGCCCCGGATGGACAGGGCTCTGTGGGTTCCCACAGCTGCCAATCCCCCTCTGCTAACGCCTTCTTTTAGATTTGCTCGAACCTTCCTCAGCTTTCCCTCAATCCCGTGGCCCCGGCAGGCCGGCTGTGTCTTTGTGCGGGTTTGCCAGTCTCTGCTTGGTCTCTTAGCAGTGAATTCACATAATCCCACTTGCAGAGAACAAGCAAGCCCCTCTATTTGCAAGTCTTCTGAGGACAGATCCCTGCCTGCTGTCCAGTCCCCCACACTCGACCCTGGTGGCTCTCATGATGCTGTCGCTGACCTGGCAGCCGGAGGCCAGCCCAGCGGGAAGAAGGCCTTTGGAGCCCCTTCTGCAGAAGCCGGTGGAACAGGCCCCTGCTCCCATCCACATGGCCTCATCCCTGCAGCGATGTGACATTGCAATTTAAAAGGAAGATGAAGTGACTCGTTCATGGAGAGCTCTCCGGGAGATCAGATTCATTTAAACTTGTTCCTCATTACTTTTCAGACTAGACCTTCTCTTCCCTACCTTTGCAAAATTGGACAAACAGGATTTCAAGCATCGGCTTAACTACCGAATCATGATTTACAAATCACCATTTGGTGTCACAGGGGACAAAAACCCAACTCACACAGGCTTGTATGTAGAAGTGGGACTTCACTGGCTGACAAAAGTGAAAAGGGGAGAGGTAGTTCCCAGTGATACACAGGGATGGTTCTGGAACCTCAAGTGATGGCATCAGGTACCCGCCCTCTTGACCTCTGAGCTCGGAGTCCTCTGTCAGTCTACCCTCGGGAAAGTCTTGCTCCTGGTGGCCTTGGCATACACACAGTCAGCGCGACATAGTCGGTAAAAAAGAAACCCCTTCTCTAACGGTCCAGCTCGGGTTACCAGTCTTTGCAAATAATGGGGACCCGTTCATACTAAAAAATTATTCCCTGTTGATCTGAAAGGCAAAGTCTGTACTTTGTCTAGCGACGTCAGTCCAGCACAGGTCCCAGGACTGAAGCTGGCCAGTGTGAAGCACATACCATCCCAGACCTAGTCACTGTGGTCAGGAGGATGGGTTATGCCAACCGGCAGGCCAGGGTCACCTCCCTGTCTTTGGAAAAGGGGCAGCATGGTCAGCCCTCTGAGTAACCATGCCCCAACAGTGGGCAATGGGTGCCTGGGAATGAAGCCTGCACACGTAAAAACAACCCATGTCCACACAGGGATCCAGAAGGTCCCAGGCAATAGTGAAAAGTAAAAAACTCCACGGTGGCTTTATAGCCCACCGTTTTTCACACCGTTCCTTCCTTGCCACGCACACTCCTGGCTGGTTGGCCGAGCAGGTACTAGAATCCCTCCCTGCATGAGTTTGCTATTTTTGGACTATAATTCTGGAGACTGGAAGGCCAAGGTCAAGGTGTCGAAAGGGCTGGTTTCTTCCAAGGCCTCTCCCTTGGGCTTGCGGATGGCCATCTTCTCACTGTGTCTTCACGTGGTCTTTCCACTGTGTGTGTCATGTGTCTGTGTCCTGATCTCCTCTCCTTAGAAGAACAGCGGTCATATCAGATTAGGACCCACCCTAATGGCCTCATTTTAACTTCATTACCTCTTTGAAGACCCTCGCTCCTGGTGAAAGGTGAAATAAAATGGAGTCACTTATGTCAAGGAGTTTTACAAAGGAAGCCAGGAGCCCATTAAGGAGCTGAGTCTTACGCACAGCCTCACTGGGTAGAACTTTGGCACTGGGCCAGACCACAAATATCCCAAGGGCTCTGCCTGAACCCCTGCAGTGGGCTACAGTCACAGACTTTTGCTTTGTCATAGCCTTGGCTACCCAAACCTGTGCCCCTCAAATTGCAATTAGGGTCACGACTTCCACATAGGAATTGGCATGGGGATGAGATTCAGCCTAAAACGGTACCCTCTCCTTCATTTATTTTTTTTTCCCCCGGGTAAGGAATAGAGCAGTGAGGGTGGTCACGACTTGTCCCCAGTCCCAGGACTCACTGAGCAATGGAACTCTCTAAGGAGCCTTGTCTTCTGATTGGCCTTTATCCCCACTGGGCAAATCCACCCTCCTGGGCCCGGCACTCGGCACAGGGCCCGGCGTGCAGCAGGTGACGTTCTGGAAATTAGCATTCCTTACGGGGACTGAAACAGGGAAAAAAAAAAAAAAACACCCCTAAAGCATTTTAGGAGATTTAGCTAAAAGGAGAGGAGGACAGGAGCACGTGCTCACGATCTGAAGTGATAAAAGACTCCTTAGGACAGCAAAAATGATGAGGCCTATGGACGTGTAAATGAGCCTGGGGAAGACTAATCAGAGGGTAAATTACGAAACAAAAAAAGACCGTGAAACAAGTGAGAGGGGAGAACAGTGAATATTTCAGTGTCTTTTAGTTCCTAAGAAATTCATGAGCAACGCGTGTGGAAATTTTGTTGCTTTTGCTGGCGGGAAAGAATTGTAAATATGTATAATATGTAAATCCCTTTTAGAATAAAAGCCCATGAAGATAAATGAGCCTGTCTGCAGAAAAGCTGTGAGCTGTGTAGTCACTAAGTGTAGTCACTAAGAAATTACCATAATGCTTACGGGGCACTGAAAGTTCCTCCCGCTCTGGAAAGATAAGCATAAACACTAATCAGAAAATGCACACGGACCCAGCGCCTCTTTCCTTCTCCACCCCACCCCTGGCTCCCCGATCTCTTTTTTTTTTTTTAAGTGAGGAAGGTAGCCTTGGAGACCAGGCAGTAGAGATGGACCTACAGGGTTCAAGAATGACCTCCTTTCACTGCCCATGACCTGCGCTCAAAGTGGACTCCAACCACCTCCAAGCTGACCACCTCCAACCACCTCCAAACTTTCTGTGTTCTCTTTTCCACCTTCTCTTTTCCAGCTTATCTCAGCAAAGCACCCTGTGATGGGAACCTCCCCTTCAAGCAGTAAGGACTGCTGGACCCAGCAAGACCCCGCCCACGACTGACCCCAAGACAATGATCCACCCGACCTGCACGCCCACCTGCACTGCCACCCGTGCGCACACATCCCTGTCCCTCATTTTCCTCATGTAAACCTGGAAGTACTTGGAAACTGTCTTTGAGCAGCCATGTGCGGTCTCCCGCCCCCAACCCCGTTTTGGCCTCCCTGAAATAAATTCCTTTCTTGTTTCCCCACCCCTCCTCTCCCTGCCTTTGGAGTTTGTCAGCGGAATGGTGACCAAATCTGGTCTGTCTGGGG